>MJUU01043740.1:158094-176761 GCA_002080025.1 Modiolus philippinarum | reverse complement strand
TTTTAACCTGGATATGGGATGTTGTCTCCTTGACATTTACCCCATTTCCTTTCCTTTTCATATACATACTGTAACAGATCATATATTCGTGGGAGTTAAACTTCGTATATTCCATGGGTAATATGAATGAAATTTAATCCCCACGAAATCAATTCAAGAAATATCACCTATTGTGTTTTTTTTTATAATTTGCACATCTTTATTCAGTCCCTGATTATCTGTTGTGTAAAAGATGCTGGCATACACATAAAAAATTTTTAAAAAAATAATCATATGCATGTTATTCCACAACAATGTCGAGTAAAATTGACTGTAGTCGTCATAGCTTGACAATGTCCTGATACTAACGATATACAATGTATTACTCTTTGACCAGGTATCAAATTGTATACAAGTTAGTTTTGCTGTTTCTGTTATCTCTTTTGCAAGTTTTCCAAATCACTTGATCGCAATAACGATAAAAATGGCAATATAACCTTGTGAAGAGGTCACATAAGCTTGATTATGGTAATCTTTCCTTACTCTCTGTAGATTGCATATTTTTACTGACTAATTCTTTAAAAAACATTTGTTTCTTTTGCTCTATAGCTGGCATATTTTGACAATGCATCAGAATAACTAATTCTTAAAAAAAACTCAATTGGAGTTCGTTTCTTTTGTAAAGATCACAAATAGTCTTCTTGTTACTCTTAAGGTTATGGTAATTTCACACGTTCCACCTGGAGTGATTGCCACGGAGGGAGAGCCATGGTTTTACCAACAGTTTAATTATCGTTTCAATGAGATCCTATTGGAATATGCTGATGTCATATCCGGTCTTTATTTTGGACATGAACATGTTGATAACTTCCGGATTTATTATGAGAAAAGTAAGTACATGCCAATAATTCATAGCCAACTATTAAAAACAATGTCAACACTTTTTAGAAAATCACCCTTGTAATAGACACCAAAATTATATAAAATTCCAAACAAGAAAGAGTACCTAAGAAGTTTTTTTTTTGTCCTCAATATAATTTTGTTATAGTTTTTCTTTTAGCTTTGTTGAGGAAAAAATTCTTACTCTCTGAAACAACGACAGTAGTGAATACCGAAGGAACAAGGGATTTAAAAATTAAAGCCCATAGATATGGCAAAACTGGGAACACTAAAAAATAAAGACAAAAACAAGGACATGAGACAGCCACAAAGCACGGAAATAAAAAGACGACATTCAGAAATAAGGCACTCATAGTGTGAACTCCCATGAAAACTTGGGGTGACGTCAGGTGCTCTTGAAGTGTAGGAATGTCCTGCTCAGCTGGAGGCATGCGTCACACTACACCATCAGTGAGTCGATCCAGGGTTGAGTCAAAACCGGTTATGTCAATTCAGTGAAGACGTGAAATCTATCTGAAAATTTCCGTCTACTTTTGGGACACAAACCCTTCATATCTAGCTGAAAATGTCCACTTTCATTTTGGATACTGACACGTCATATAAAGGGAAAGTTCAGAATTGGGGAGTTAAAAATCATCACATTTGTCATATAGCTTAGATTTCAAACGCTCATCTTCTCTTCGTCAATGTATATGCAAAGATCTAAGTACGAAGCTGAAGTAGATTTATCAGTAGTCGCTTTAATTTCAAGCTAATTTGGAATAGAAATGGTGTAAAACATCCTTGAATTGTATATTGTTAAGAAAAAAGACAGGGCTAAATGTTTTTGTTTTTCTGTGTTAACCCTTGTAAAAACTGATACGAGAAAAGAATTGGTCAGTTAAAAGTTGCTCACAGTTATTTCTCATAGGAATCATGATATTGTCTGTTGAAAAACGTGGCCTCTTCATGCAGCATTCTCCGTGTACTTCTTGTTTGACTCAGTGTGGTTCTCTACAGAATATGTTTTGTCTTTTACTACAACCAAATAAGAGTATCTGTGTTCTCCATTTCAAGTGCAGAAACATTGATGTATTAAATCAGAAATTTCTATTTTTTGTGAGGTAGGGCAGTATAAAGAATAGAAAAATCCAAAGTTTGTAAACAAAAGAAGCATAATTAATGCTGATACAGCTATAAAACGAAAACCCAGTTTAGTACAATATACTGTCAATAAAACAGATGTATCTATATTGTTTCAAGTATTTCCAAAAAAACGAGCTACCTTAAGTCGAAAGCCTTTGATGATTGCTCCAAAGACGTGTCTATACTCCCATGATTTGTATCTGTCTAACGTCATTGATTTCTGTGTCCTCGTTTTAGCCATGTCTGTGGACTTCGATTTTTGTGAATTCCACTCCCCTGTTCCTTCGGTATTCTACTGCCGTTGTTTCATATGTGTAACGAAAAGGGATAACAGTAAACACCTACAATGGCTGAAAACTACAATCACATGCCACAATTCTCAAGCGAACTCCACCAGAAAAACAATAATAAAGACAAGAGACAAACATAAACAAAGATAGGAAATCGGGATAGCCGGACTTCAGTACTAGCAAAAACCAGTGGAAGGTGTTTTCATAATCACATTAGTATGCACACTAAACATTGTATGTGTGCAGTTCTTAATAAATGTGATATTTTCTAGTACACCAGTCTTACATTTTTATGTCTTGTAGATTTGCCAGTTCTTGTTCAGATGTGTGCCCCGTCTGTCACACCTTGGACTTATATAAGACCAAATAATGAAGCAGAACCTACAAGAAATCCGGCAGTAAGATTGGTCCGTTACAACCGGACATCTGGTGTTCCAGTCGAAATTACCCAGTATTACCTCGATTTAAACAAGAGTAATAAAGACCAGAAGGCTAGCTGGGATATCGAGTACACCATTCCGAAAGATAATGGTATGACTAATTTGTCACCTTTATCGTTTCATCATCTTTTGGAAAGAATGAAGACAAACAATAGTGTCGAGTTTGATCAATATGCCAGACGACTATATGTAAATGGAGCTAACGATGATTTACGAATATCATCTTGTCGGTCCCAAGCCTGCAAGGCTCCGTTCGTTTGTAGTATAGGAAATCCTGGCTTGCAATCCTTTCATTTTTGCATTGCACCAAATCTCCCTTTTGGAAAAAAGTAACTATGGTCAACAATTAAAAAATATTAAATGACTAGTAAACTAAATGCTCCAATGAAAAAAAATCCTTTTATCGCTCTAATTGTGTACTTTAACAAATAAATATAAAAATGTATGGAGTAAATATATAAATACCAATTTAATGTACAATATGGTCATTTCAAAGCAAATTGTTGTTTTCCATAACAGCGAAAAAATGGTGCACCAAAGCAAAATATCCGCAAAAAGATACATAAAGAAGAACGTCGCAATGTAGGCTGCTAAGAAATATATTTAAAGTTAATTGTTTGAGAAGCAACTAATATATCAGCTTACTATTTGGAGCTATTTCTGTATTTCTGTATTGTAAAATATAAACATAATAAGATAAAAACCAATTCTCCACTATATGATCTTAGTGTTTTTTTTAATTGTCATAGTTTTATGTCCGACGTATGTAGGTTATATTTCGAACATGATTTGTTGCTGTTTTTACGACATCTCAATAGCGACAACACACTGTTATCATTTGTTTGTATACTTGCATGGTTATTTCCAGCAACTGATAATAACCCCTAGATGCTTTGTTTTGGGTCGTTTTAACCTGGAGATTGGGTGTTGTCTCCTTGACATTTACCCAATTTCCTTTCTTTTTCATATTTACCCGATACGTTTGTACATGTTATGACATAATTGGTATTTATAAATCAAATCTAAAATAATTATTAAACAGTTCACTTTGTATCACCAGAGACTTCAACTGAAATATTTTTTTCTTGCAATTGTCTTTTTATTAAAAGAGTGACATATATCAATCGCGAATTGGAAAATTATTGTTTGATAATATTTTGGTTCTGACAAGTAAACTCTGTGAATATTGCTGAATGATATCCTTTGTAAACCAATTGAACATTCACTTTCGGACGTATTTGGCATAATCCAAAGTTTTCAATAACTTCTCATCTATCTGAACTGTCAATGTGTCGGAGAGAACAGTTTTAAATAAAATAAATATTTAAACAGTTTGAGAAATAAAAAGCAAATCTCCCCAATATGATCTTAGCGTTTTTTTTCACTTGACGTAGTCTTATGTCCCCTATAGGAAGGTTATACATGTATTTATAAAATCATTTGGTTTTTTTGTGTTATTTTGTATATCACATTGTCATTCTTAAGTTTTGTCTTCGTCGATGATGATTATGGTACCGATTTGTCCTTGCTAGTGTCCCAGTACTAGATAAATCCACAGAAGTTTGTGATACTTTCATCTTGGTTCTGTTTGAAAAATTAGAGAAGTAACATATACCATTTTTGAATTGGTTTTTTCTAAGGGTTAGAAAATGATATTAACCCATCCGCCACCGAACAGATATTTCAACACCATAATCTAGCTGGCTGTGTGACAGGTGCCATGCGTGGAGCAGATCATGCTTACCCTTTCGGAACACCTGATGATACCTCAGTTATTGTAGGGATTCACCTTGCTAGTGCTTTAGTTTTGTGGAGTTCCTATTCATTTTTGTTTATTTGTTTTGTCTTTTGCATGCTGTCTCATTTCGTGTTGGATAAGAATTGCCGTGATTTTGAAATTTTGATTTTGGATATCACCCTTTCATCATTTTTGCTTTGGTATTCGTTTGCAGATGTATTACTCTTGTTTGGTCTCTGTGTACAACGATATTTCAATAGCGTAAAATATTGTCTTAAATGGTTATTTTTAGCAAATGTAACATGCTTGCACAACACATCTGTACATTTTATGCTTTTGATGAATAAGTATTTCTAGATCATAAATAAATTGATTTTTAGCAGTTCAGTTCAGTTCCAAATATCGTCTATGCTTACATTTGCTTTTTGTTAAAAGAGTGACATAAATCGATCGCGAATTGGAACGTTTTGCTCAAAGTAAGTGAGAACCATACGTCAGTCAAAAATGAACAATCCAGGTCAACAGCAACATCGGAAACAAACAAGGACACCACAATAGTACGGGACAGAAAAGAAAAATGAAGACACACATATAGATGAACAACACGGACCTAATAAATAACATGTGTGAGATCAAGTGCACCGGCACCGGTAGAGTATCTCCTGCTTAAAGTTATGTTTGATAATATTTTTGTTCTGACATGTAAACTATTTACATTTTGCTCAAATAATGTACTTTCTCATACAAACTTGTAAATAAATCTATGTTTATTCAGAAAATTCACTTTCGGACGTATTTAGATTAATCCATAATATTCAATAGCTTCGCATAAATCGAAACGGACTCTTAACCAGTATTTTCAATCACAAACAGGTATTTCGTGATTTCCAGATTGATGACTTAAAAGCCAAACCGCCTGATTGCACCTGCCCCTCTTCTCCATTCAACCATAGTCCTGCTGAACACGTGATAACCGGTGACCTAGATATTGTTGAAAACCAAATTTTAAGAGACACTTTTTCAAAAGGTCCAAAATTCAGTGAACCCCAGCACATCAACTGGAAGTATAACTTCAAATTTATGATGGATGCAGTTGAGGACTATGCCAGAATGTGTGCAAAGAAAGAAAAAGAATATGTGGAGACATTGTCAGACTAAATTAGGTCGATTTAGTCATTTATCATTAATCGTATCCGTCGCTCGAAAATATCTATGAAATCTAGGACGCCCAGTATATTTGATGATCATCTGGTTGCAAAAACATTGACAAACCTCCAGGAAATAGTCATAGTACCTGCAGACAAAGCTCTAACAATATTGTGTTTGTATGTAAGAAACACTATTTAGACTGTCTTGTTTAGGAGATGGGTATTGACACTTCATCTGGCAATCCTACTTATACCCCAACTACATTATCAAGGGACAAGATAATTACAAATCACACTTCTGTGTTAGCATCCTTCGGTATCAAAGTTGATGAAAATAACAGTTATCCCCCTTACCTTTACTGGGTGCCTAAGCTTCACAAGACTCCCTACAAACAGAGATTCATTGCAGGATCTGCCAGATGCACCACTACGCCCATATCCAAACTCCTTACCACTTTACTGACTGCAGTTAGGGATGGTCTAAAAAGCTACTGCGAAAAAGCCTATTCCACCAGCGGCATGAATCAGATGTGGATTCTTAAAAATTCCAAAGATCTACTTGAACAGCTCTCCTCAAACACTCTCACATACTGCAATAGCATTCAAACTTCCGATTTTTCTACCCTTTATACAACTCTTCCACATAATAAACTTAAAACAGTAATTTCTGATCTGATACATCAATGTTTCTTTACCAAAAACGGAGATCGCAGGTATTCCTAATTGGTAATAGGAAAAGATAAAAAATATTTTGTTAAGAACCACATTATACAATTAAAATGACGTCATAAAGATGCTTGAATTTTTGATCGACAACATTTTTGTTTAATGTGGAGGCCGCGTTTTTTAACAAACAAGATAGATTCTTATGGGAACAAATTGTGCGCCACTTTTGGCTGACCTTTTCCTTTTTTCGTATGAAGCAAAGTTTTTACAAGGGCTGATACAACAGAAACAAAAACAACTAGCCCAGACTTTTGATTTCACCTTCAGATATATAGACGATGTACTTTCTCTTAATAACCCAATATTTAAAGAGTATCTAAATCGCATTACCACAGTGAACTTGAAATTAAAGAGACAACCGATACACCCAATTCTTCTTCATACCTTGACCTTTTGTTATACATTGACGAACACGACGTCTGAAATCTAGATTATATGACAAACGTGATGATTTTGACTTTCCAATGGGAACTTTCCTTTTCTCTGCAGCAATATACCTACCTCCCCGGCATATTGAGTGTTTCCGTTTGTCCCTTTTATTTCATTTATCATACCCTTTAGTCACAACGGCAGTGTGGAGTTGGTAAAACAATTCTCCGTGATTGTGGTGTTTAAGGGATTTATTTTTGATATACAGATGACATTCGCAATGACCGTTTTTTCATAGTTACATTGTTATGATTTGTTGTCAGTTTTAGGTAAAAAATGTTTTTGACGCTCACATGATACATCTAGATACAATTTAAGAAATCGCTACGTCAAATCCACGATTGCGCCTTCACACTCTAATTTGACAAATCTGCCACCTTCAGCGCTAAATCCGATAGTCAACCTTACTCCTCTAAAAATATCTAAAATATGCCACTCGTTTCAAAAATCTAAATACACAACAGCATCACTCTTTAACAAAAGCAATCGTGGATTTTCTAAAATTCAAAAGTGCGACGCCAGGAAATGTGCTACATGTCCTCGCCTTGTCCAGGAAAACACTGTTAAATCTAATGTCAATGTCAGGAAATTTACCATTCAATTCCCCATTGACATCTCATGAAAAACTCCCTGCCTGGTATATTTGATTTCCTGAAGTAAGCCAGGCTGTGGAATTCAGTACGTTGGCGAAACTGGTAGTCCATTACACCGACGTATCCAGGAGCATTTGTATCGTATTCGATTTCCTAAAAAGTTTGGATCATATATATACCAACACTGTGCAATTTATAATCATGACAAAAAATATATCAAAATTCAACCATTAGAAATTGTCGAAAAATCCCCTGATCAATCAAAGAGAGAATTTGTAAGATCCAGAAGAGAATGTGAACTGTCTTGGTTAAAAAAAACTACAGACAGCTTATCCACTAGGGTTAAATGACAACATCATGGGTCAGGGAAACATTTCTCCGTGCGCTTCTATTGACATCATGGGTATTTCTTCTCCGAAATTACGCCATCGCAGGTCACATGGTAGAAGAGTGAACAATAATAACAATAATATTAAAAGCAAACGTAAAAACCTCGTAAATATTAAAGATCTTTATACTGTTTTCAAAAACAATGGGCGGCATGGCTTGTTCACTAAACTTTGTTCTATTCCTGTCACAGAACTTTATAAAATCTCTTTGGAATGTGATACCATGTCTGTAAATAGTCCGCTCTATGAATGTTCGAAAATTATTGATGGCTTCTGCTTTCATAGACTTTATCCTAGAATAGACAAGCCAGATGAACACGCAAAACAATTTTTGAAAATTAAATATATTAATAAAGGAATTGACCTTATTGATATTGCAGGAATTTTTCGAGATCCGGATATCCAAAAACTTGTACCCGTCTATTTTGACAACCAGGACATGCCTGTCATTTCCTTTTCTTATAAAAAACCTACTAGAAACATTGTTTCAATTACTCTTCTATTACCTGTGATGCTGATTTCGAGAAAAACTACCCTAGCAGCTGAGAATGTTCCGCGTCGCCATATCGCTATGATCCTTGTGGACATATATTAACGGGGAATCTTAACATCATTGAGGATAAAGAAGTTCGACAATTCTTTCGAAAAGGGCCTAAATATCGCCCACCTTCTAAAATTAACTGGCAAGCTTGTTTTTATGTAGTTAAAGACGTAGTTATCAATTATTGTAAAAAATGGTGCAAACGAGAAAGTGCAGACAAACATGCTCTAAATTTGTTTAGAGATAAAATTATTACTAAGGTCACCAACAGAATAGATTTTTATAAAGATAATTATATTGAGTCACCTCCTCAGCTGTCTGGAAAAAGAATTAAGTCAAAATTGAAGGATCTTGGTAAAGAATTTGTGTTTGTACCAGTTGACAAGGCTTCCAACAACGTTGCTATCGTTTGAAAGAAATATTATATCGATGTCCAACAAAACGAACTGGACAAGTCAGACACTTTCAAACGTACCGATTGGTATGAAAAAACGTTAACCCAACAACATTATAAGGATACAGAAATGCTTAAAGTTCCACCTAAAGATAACACCTTGCCTACAATGTACTGGATTCCTAAGCTTCACAAAAATCCCTTAAAACACCGTTTTATTTCGGCATTTAGTAAGTGTTCTACTACTAATCTATCCATCCATTTAACTAGTTCACTTACTTGTATAAAGGAGTTGGTTATCAGATACTGTGAAAAACTTATCAAAACTCTGGTGTAAATTACTTTTGGAGTGTTAAAAATTCAATTGAAGTTTTGGATAAATTACAATCTATTCAAAGACCAGTCTCATCCGTCGACAGTTATGATTTTTCCACACTTTACACTACTCTTCCACATAAGTTGATTAAGTCAAAATTGGGACAACTTATTAAATGGTCTAATAAATTTTCTAGTCTGTAGTTTATTTGTTCTAACAAAAAACAGGGATCCTTCTCTAATATTATATACAATAATTATTGTTCCTGGGCATGTGATGACATGATTAATGCACTCAATCTTTTGCTGGACAACATTTTTGTTCGTTTTGGCAACACTATTTATAAACAGGTCATAGGTATTTCCATGGGTACAAATTGTGCACCGCTCATTGCAGATCTTTTTCTGTTCTGTTACGAACGAGACTTCATGAAAAAACTTCAAAACGGAACCATACCAAACAGTGATAATCTTATTTCTATTTTCAATAATAAGAGCAGGTATATTGACGATATCCTTACTATTGACAATCCCCAGTTTTTAGATTTTGTAGATATGATTAACCCACAAGAGCTGAAATTAAATGAAGGTAACAATGATTCAAAATACTGCCCTTTTCTAGATCTAACTATCATTATTGACGCTGGCAAAATAATAACTAAAATATATGATAAAAGGGATGATTTTAATTTCACTATAACTAATTTCCCTGTTCTTGACGGCGACGTTCCTCAAGTTCCATCATACGGGGTGTACATTTCTCAACTAGTACGATTCGCACGTGTTTGTTCTACTCTTGACGATTTTAATGAACGTAACCTTACTATCACAGCAAAACTTTTACAACAGGGTTACAGATTTCGTAAATTATTGAATACCTTTAAGAAGTTTTATAACAGATATGAATATTTAATATCTAAATATGGCGTTACTCGCAAACAGCTTATTACTAAGGCCATTTCGAATCCCCGTTTTTACGGTAATGTTGTTAAAAAATGCCAGAAACTAATTAAAAATCCAGAAAAGCTGGGACGTAACTTACATTTTTTGCGTTATAGGGGATATTGACAAGATACTCTGTTTGCATCTGTTAAATTAGCTTTGAGATCTAGTGACCTGAAAATTTTACATACATACTGGCCTCTCACTGATACTGCCGATGTCTACTGAAATATATGATGATTCTTGACTAAATCCTGCGGGAAGTTTTGAGTTTGATTTTTCTTCCGTAGTGCGACAGTGTTCAACCAGCAGACTAGGCTCATTTAGCTAGCCGGCAGATTAGCGACGAGTACCCCTTGACCCATCTTTCAAAATTACGTATTGTCATATTCTCTCCTTTCAAGATTGTGGTCATGGAGTTAGTAGTCTACCTGTATTGGGTTTTATTCGTATGTTTTCTATACTATAGGGAAACGGGACAGATAAAGGGGAGGTTCGGGTACCCATAAACCGGTTTTACCCTACCGCTGGCTTTTGCTAGTGCCGGTACCAAGTCCGGCTGTCCCGAGTTCCTATAGTTGTTTACTTTTGTCTTTTGTCTTATTTGTGTTTTTCCTGTGTATTATTTCCCTACTTGTTAGCAGATTGTGGCATGTATAATTTTCAGCCATTGTAGGTGTTTTCTGTTAGCCCTTTTATTTCATTCACGCTTAATCCGTTACTGTAGAGCGTGCAGTACATACAGTTACTTTGTGGAAAGAGCAAAAGTACTGTCACAAAAATTGCTGAGTCAGGGATATGTTCAGCCGTTGTTACTTTCGTCCCTTCAGAAATTCTATGGCCGTCACCACGACATCATAGATATATATGAAATGTCAGTGTCACAAATGAAAACTGATATTTTCAAACAGATTCACGTCTCCTAGATTTGACATTACCTATCCTGACTTTACCCTGGATTGACCCACTGACAGTATGACGGGTGTTGTATACAGAGCAGGACATGCTTTCCCTTCCTGATCTCGCTCAAGGTTTTTATGGGAGTTCACACTGTCAGTGCTTTAGTTTTTTTGTGCTGTCTTGTTAAATTTTGGTTTTGTCTTCTTCAGTAATATTTGTGGTACCGATTTGTCCTAGTCCATGTTTGAATACTAAAGTAATTACAAAGCTTTTCAAAATTTCACCTAGGTATTGTGTGAGGGTTAGAGAAGTTACACGTACCATGGTTCTCAATTGGTTTGTCTCAGGGTTAGAAAATGACAATAACCAATCCGTAACCTAACAGATCTTTCAATACATATGCCTCACTGACCGTGTGACGGTCGCTGTATACAGGGCAGGACATGCTTATCTTTTCGAAGCACCTGATGTCACTCTGTTTTTTTAGAGTTCACACTGTTTGTGCTTTAGTTTTTTGTGTTGTATATGTAGTGTTCGTGCGTGTGTTTTTTTATCATGTGGTGTCTTTGGTCTTCCGTCTCCTGATGTTCTTGCTTTTTCCTTGTCTCTTGACTTTAATTCATCTAATCTTGTTCTTTGTTCCTTCGGTATTCTACTGCCGTTGTTTTGGCAACACAGAACACTTATTTGAACCAACCAATACCTAACAGTTTTCTTTACGTTCATTGAGATTTAATAACTAAATTACCGCGAACATGCAGATTTCTCAAGAGCCCAGATCCAAAGGAAAAAATAGTAATAGTGCATTACATGATACACAGCAACGTTTCACAAAATTTCAGTTTAAAGAGGCATAACTCTAGATCCCTGTGTACTTCTGAACCCAAAATTATACTTGGTCTGTTTTTATGGCAAACAACTTAAATACCAAATTAGAGGACAGTATGTCATTTCATTCACAAGTTATCAGTCGGAAACCCTATAATTTGCAAACTTTCAAAGTTTCAAGGGGTATAACTCCAGAACCCCTTGGACCTCTGAATCAAAAAATCGAACTTGGTCTGAGCTTTGTGGTACACAAGTTACATACCAAGTTTGAAGGCAATATATTATTTCATTCTCAAGTTATGAGTCGGAAACCCTAAAAGTCGCAAAATTTTAAAGTTTCAAGGGACAAAACTCCAGAACCCCTTAGACCTCTGAACCCAAATTCGAACTTGGCCTGTGTTTTGTTATTAACAAGTTACATACTAAGTTTGAAGACAATATATTATTTCATTCACAAGTTATCGGTCGGAAACCCTAAAATTCGCAAAATTTCGAAGTTTAAAGGGGCATAACTCCAGAACCCCTTGGACCTCAGAACCCGAATTCGAACTTGGCCTGTGTGTTTATGGTAAACAAGTTACATACCCAGATTAAAGACAAAATATTATTTAATTCACAAGTTATCAGTCGGAAACCCTAAAATTTTTAAAATTTCAAAGTTAAAAGGGGCATCACTCCAGAACCCCTTAGACCTCTGAACCCCAAATCGAACTTGGCCTGAGTTTTGTGGTAAATAAGTCACATACCAAGTTTGAAGATCTTATGTTATTTCGTTCACAAGTTATCAGTTCGAAACCTTCGTGGGACGGACGGACGGACACATGGACGGACAGAAGGACGGACACATGGACGGACAGACGGACGGACGGACAGACGACTGATTGTATCACTTCGTGTGGCGGGGTATAAAAAGGACAAAGTGGGTGCGACAAAAAATAAATTGTCAACCACCACGGTCCTGATTTGATACTAAATGTTGTATATCTCAAAAATAGACCGAACTAATGTTTTCCTGGAGAAACTCTGTTATTTGATTTTTTTGATTTTTTTTTTTTTTTTTTTTTTTTTTTTTGATGGTTCAGTTTTACTGTGTTCTAACGGAATGTTTCCAATCGGTTATTTGCCTCGTCTCCAAAAGGTTTCAAACAAAACAAAAACGCTCCCGTTTCTTATTGATCAGCTTCCCCAACCACGATAAAAATGCATGTGATGTCGACCTGTGCAGTTAGTTAATTAAAAAAATCGTGTCGCAGCTGACTGGACCAAACCAAATATTTAAAAATGAGGGCCTGTGCGGTGCAACCCGTCCTGGTTGGGCGTCTACAGACATCATAATACACATGTATACATGTCCGTCGAAAATATTCCTGCATTTCGACGGGTTACACTACCTGTATGTTGGAAATCCTGGTCTTTGCGTGGCTTGAATGATGTAAATACTTCAAAACAATTAACAGTCAAATTATCTTCCTATTTTTATCGACGTATACTTCCATATGTTTAATGTCATCGATTTTACCCGTGGCATTTTAATGTCAACCTTTCCTCCTTTTCCTGAATATTTACATCACTGAAAATCCAACACATCCCATGGAATTCTTTTCTATGCTTTTATTGGTACAAAATATATAACAATGAGGATGTACGAAAAGTGTAAATCATCTGGTGTCACAACAATATCCATACACTATTTGTGTATTTTTAAATTGAACTGTCATCTTAAGTCTAATGCATGATTTGAAGCAAACTTAAAGTGAGCTAATTTGTGGTATACATTTTCAGTTGTACGATCAGATATTGCTTTGGCATCATTTTTCACAAATTACATTTATTTAATGATGTCTTTGCTAAATGCATTACACATGTAAACACAAGAAAAAAAGTAAAAAAACACCCATGTGAATTTTTAATAATTCCAAAACACTTTGATATTTTATTAGCTTCCAGCTCAATTCTTAACCTCTAACTAAAAACTAAACACAAAATGAACAGACCTACATACCTTTCCAGAACATCTGATGATAACGCCCGTTTTTGTTGGCTTCAGACTGCCAGTGCTATATTTTGTGGTAATTGTGCTTTCTTTTTCTCTATGTATTTGTACTTGTGTCTTCATTAAAGTCATCTCTATATTGTCATGTTTTTTTTTCTGATTTTTGATTTTCGTATTTTATCTCCATCTTGTTACTATGGAACTCGTTTCTTGATATATCTGGATATCCTTTTTTCACTAACTTCAAAAACATCTGCATTAAACATGTTATTTGTATGACCTTAACCAAAGTATGCATACAGATGTACTTTTTTCAAATTTAAGAGGGCATTTATAGCATAATTCACAACATTTGGCAAAAGTTTGCTTTGTACAATTTCAACAATTATTTGAGCATTCACCATGGATACAAATCTATTTCAATAGAAGAACTATATATTGCTTTGTGTCCATGTAAAATTTTGGGGATGTTTTGATATTCTATTAATGGATTAAACATTACATACTTTTTTTTTTGAAACAATGAAGTGTTGTATTGGCATGCTTTAATAGAAAGAGTTCTATTCAAATAGGGGTAAATGTCAAGGAGACAACATCCCATATCCAGGTTAAAACGACCCAAAACAAAACATGTAGGGGTCACTATATAAGGGACCGACCATTTAACCTGAAGGGGGGGTTATGGTTTTTTTTCTAGACAGAAAATTTTTTTCGCGCTTCGCGCGAAACAAATTATTTATTTTTTACACGCGTATCAACGAAATATTTTTTTTCAAAATTAACATTATTTTTTTGGGCAGAAAGCCTCATTCAGAAAATTTTTTTTCATCATGTTGGCAGCCAAAATATTTTTTTCACATAAAATCAGATCCAAAATATTTTTTTAGAAAAAAACCATAGCCCCCCCCCCCCCTTCAAGTTAAATGGTCCGTCCCTAATACATTNGAACTATATATTGCTTTGTGTCCATGTAAAATTTTGGGGATGTTTTGATATTCTATTAATGGATTAAACATTACATATTTTTTTTTTTTTTTGAAACAATGAAGTGTTGTATTGGCATGCTTTAATAGAAAGAGTTCTATTCAAATATGAAAAAGAAAGGAAATGGGGTAAATGTCAAGGAGACAACATCCCATATCCAGGTTAAAACGACCCAAAACAAAAAATGTAGGGGTCACTATATAATACATTTTCCTCAGACATTCGATGTACTTTTGTGAATGAATATTTCTAAATGGGTCTAGAGTTCCCACTCCATCTAATTATAGAAAAAACAGGTCCTGCAGGACGTTAAAGCATTCTTTATACTATTTTTCACAAGTTTTAGCCAAACATGAATGGACATTCTCTTACCTATCACAATCATTGTTTCGTCCAAAAAATGACTTTATTTATGGTAGTAAAGTCTTCTAGCTCTACACCAAAATAATAGACGCTTTCTGTCTCCTTACGGTATTGTTATGGATTTCCGAATATTACGGTTTGAATCACTGATACAATTAGATACTTCAGTTTGGGTTACTTTATAACACCAGTAAGATCATGTGATAACTGTCTACGGTTACTTTTTTGGAGTTGGAAAAGTTGCCGATCACCAAATTTATCAATCAACTTACGTCTCCCACCTTTTTTTTTTTTTTGTTTTTTTTAATATTAACTTTTTTCCAAATTCAGTCTCCTTTTGACTGGTTCATATTAAATGTTTTTGCAATGTTTGCAGCCTAATTGCCCTGTAGTGATAAGTCTACAATCATTTGCTATAAAGCTAAAAATCTTTTTTTTCTTGTCATTTTAAGTCAGACTCAACTAAATATTTTCAAAAGGCGGCCGTTATAACGTATTGTAAGTTTTCTTAATTACCTTAAGTTCACTTGATGCGGCGATATTATATTCTCAAAATGGCACCATATCTTAACGATGACCCAATTAAACAGTCTAAAAAGAAATTTCTATCGCCTCACCCAACTGAAAATTACCAATTTTGCTTGTCAGATCTTTGGGCATACATTTCCTCATTGTCGAGACTTTACATGCAACAAGGGTCACTTTATCAAAATGCTGGTCAATCTGGAAGTATTTCATGATCTCTTGAACGTTTAAGAACTCTGGTATGATTTTGTCTGTATTGACAGCTATTTGAAAAATGCAAGTAGCATGGATATGTTTATATAAGTACTACTCTTTACTACGCCAGCAGCTGATTGGTTCTTGAGTAGAATCTTACCTTTAGCAAAAGGTTTTCTTTAAGGTGACACAATATATATTGTTCAGACATTTTATTTGCTTTCTAATGTCTTGTATTTGTCTTTTACCAATAAATTTCCTTTCTGGTCTCTTCCTCTGAATATGCTTCGTACTTCGTACTTTCGTTTTTGTTTGAACATTGTAAAAACAGCAAGCGTTTAGGTGAATGACTTGTCCGCCATTTTTGGAATTTCATTGTAGATATTAAGTCTTTGAAACTAATAACGCCAAACCCGTTATCGATACAGTTGTACATTTTATATGAAGAGGATATTTCAATAACTTAAGGGAGTATGAGCGTCAGATATCAGAAGCCTTCGATATCCTCAGGTTTTATTCATTTTAAAATTTTTGACGCATGGATCAAATTTTCTTGGTCATAGGTAACTCTAAAATGCATAAAATGAACTAGTGTATAAAATTTCATCAATTTCCAATTATATTTTCATATGTGAAAAGGTCTATAAACGTTATGCAAATTGAAGGAAAATTGAAATATAGTCTGTATGTACCATTTTAACACTTTTATTGTGATTCAGTGACTAATATCTCTTTGCCACAATCATATGTATTTGTTTGGTTTTACCTTGATTCTCTTACAAGATTTCAAATTTATGCTGAAATTTAGATAGAATGTAAAGAAGAAATGAGATTTCAATTACATTTTTAAAACGTTTTATGTCATGAAACAGTTGCAGTCTTTTGTGATAGGACTATGGAGTAAAACTTGAGTCCGACGCAGCAATCGTAGAAGAATGATACATTGTTAATTAGATCCTATAACATAGCACATCTGGAACAACTCAATAAAAGCAAAACGGACAATGATTGGGACTAAAAAAGACATTTTTTTTCATTGGCAGAGAAATCCGCTACCACAATAGGAAAAGTAAATGATTAAAGATTTTAATCGTTACAAGTTCCGAAATTGCATTCGGCGCTGTCATATCTTTGTTTGTAATTTTTTTTTTAAACTGTTCAATTAATTCATAATAAATTGCACAGCTTTCAACAAATGTCAATGATTACAGTAAAGAGCAATAGGTATAATAAAGATATTTTGTAGAATTCCATCTGGCCTATAATGAAAATCTCACAGTTGAATGAGAGAATATAATGTGGCGTTTTAGATATACTTAGTTTTGTGAATTGTTTATTGACTGTCACTGCCAATCTTGTAATTTTTATTTTCGTAACGTTTTACGCCCTTTTGATTTTTGGAATGTTGATTTTTTATTTTTACTGCAGAGACAAAATAGCCATCTTGAGAAGTAATTGAGAACCGAACCAACGGACAATCCATGGACAATGGTTTAATTAGTAGTGTTGTTCTGTATATATACTTTGTTACCATGGTATTCCAGAAATACAAAATAGTTCTAAACAGGTTCATTACATAAGCTGGAAATATTATATTGAATTTTATGCGCTAGGGTTCTGAATGTTTAAAAATATATTCTATATATTAAACGGTTTTATTGGTCCATTCAGGATCAAAGTTGAATCATCAGGATCAATTGAAAAATTAAATATTTAAAATGGCATAAATAAAACATATTTTCATGTTTAATTTGAAAATCATGTGCAAAAATGAAAATGCAATACTTTCTAAATGCAAACTCCTAACAGTGAAAAAAGAGAGGCTAAATATTATTTTGTACTTTGGCCTTTTCAGACGCCTAAATAAAAGAGTAAAATGCACATTTCATGTTTAATTTACTAATCGAATTCAAAAATTAAATGTTATAACAAAGTGATTGTTTACCTACAAACTCCTCAAAGTAGATAAAATATTAAACAATTTTCAGAACCTGAATTAAGGAAATAAAAATTATTTTCATGAATATGTTGATATGAGAAATGCGTCACTTTGTGAGCCATTATATTTTATATTGTGTAAAGCAATGCCACTAGTTGATAGTATTGAGGAAGCCAATTATCAGCTACGGCAGCTAATCTAACTGGCACAAAAGGAATCATTTGATTTTGGTATTTTCCCCGATAACTAGATGTCTATGCTCTGATTTGTTGAGGGTTCTATCAGTTTTGTATTTTTAATGATAGACAGGGAAGGCAGGTTTTGGGGAATCTGTAGACTCGAAAGGTCCTGCGCAGAAAAGAAGAGTTTATCCGTTCTAGAAGGTAAGTTTTTTTTTGTTAATTTATGGTAGTTTAGTATTGAACTCTGTGATTTATTTCTTATATTTGTGCTATATCGTAGTTGTACTTATACAGAAAGAAACTATTGATTATGATTATAGAGTAAATTATTTCATGTATGGAATCCTGCATATTGATATGAAGTATTTTTGTCACATAAGAAAAGTCATTTACATCAACAGTAATACTAATAAAAACAGATCAGCTGTGTTAAACGGACGGCAATTAAGTTTTATGTCGGAATGGTTTCAATCCGTGAAAGTTTTCATGGGATAAAATAACAAATTTAGTTGAAAATTTACATGAGAAAATTTTAGACATATTTTTTGTAACAGATAACTACCATAGCTTTTCATAAGACAAAACACTATAAATTTGTTGCGAAAAATTACATTAGAATATAAAAAGGACCTTTAATGTGAATTTTCAACAAATATTTACTCCCGCCTACGTGTCTGGTATTGTTTTTCATAAAATGCCTTTATTCGTTTCCCCTATTTGAAAAATTCGGTTAGTTGTTAGTGCTTTGCTTGTTTGTATTTTTTCTCTCCTTTTTTTTTTTTTTTTTTTTTTTTTTTTTTTTTTTTTTT
>MJUU01043740.1:97786-150432 GCA_002080025.1 Modiolus philippinarum | reverse complement strand
CCCCCCCCCCCAAAAAAAAAATAATGAACGTTCTCGACAAAAATGCCCTTGGTGCATGAAATATTTATAAAGCGGTACTTTTATAAAGCGGTATTTATAACTGCGTACGTTACGTGCATAGACAATTTTTTTGCCAAGATTAACCGTCATCGGAACCAATGAAACTGATGTTGTTTATATCAAGAATTTCTTGAAACCTATTCGGTATTGAAGACTAAATGAATTGGTAAAAAGAAATATATTGGTCCGTGTGCTTTTACCCGAGTTACAAGACATTAAAAATCTGACTGAAGATGGAGTTCTCTGGATTTTTCCTTTATTTAACACATTAGGACTATTTTTTTGCTTTAAAAGCTTGGAAGTCATATCAAGAATTTCATGAAAACTCGTCAGTTGTCTTAATTTGATCTATAGAAGACATTCATAAAATAGAATGTGGGGGTCCGTTTTCAAAATTCTTTAAGCCATTGAATGGAGAAAATCAGAGAAGTTCCGAAATCTGACACAAATTAAAAATGTGACGAGTGAGCCACCTTAACTCAACAATGAAATAGACATATTTCTATATAAATGGAATATGTACTGAAATATCGATCTAATGCATGGACTTATCTATTTGAATAAAACAATAATATACATGTATACGTGCCCATTTATTAAACAGGAAAATAATATCAATTTTTATTTCTTGCGAATTTTCCCTGTAGAACAGAAAATTGATTGACGTACTGAGATTAACGCCTTTTATTCGATCGGTGAATGTCAATTAAATTGCACATGATCGGCGTACGATTGATTGACAGACAACACCCAGATCGTGCACATTGTTTGATTAGGCCGTTTTATGAAATGCGCAGGAGTTTCGAATTTTGCTGTAACAACTTGTCTATTATGTACTGAGTTCCTAAGCTTCACAAAAATCCTCACAAACAACGTTTTGGTTTGGTATCAGGTAACCATTCATTTGTCCATTCATTTAATCTGTGTATTTAGTTAGCTATAAAATACCACGAAAAACCTATCAGAACTGTTATTTTCGGAGTGTAGAATTCTGAATTCTAATATGGGAACAATGGAAACCATGACGACTAGCCATATGAAAATCTCCAATAACATAATGAGCGATTACACAACAGTCTTTACGCTGAAACTGACGACGTCACAATGTGCTTTGTGCACAAAAACTTCAGTAATTCTGAAACAATGGCTGTCGTTACCGTGTACACTATAGGTCCGCTCAGATCATGAAATGTCATATTAGAATCGAAATAATTCATGTTCGCCGGTGGTTTGTAGTCGATTTACATATGGGTGTCCATTATTTTCGTTTATTTTACCCCTCGCTCCGCTACGCTACGCCCAGGGTAAAATATTAACGAAAATAATGGCCACCCATATGTAAATCTCCAACAAACCACCGGCGCCCATGAATTATTTCTTAATTATAATCAATAAAAAGATTCATCTTTTGGCAGTTGTTATATTTCTACACTTATTTACACCCTTCATCATAATTTGATTGAATCCAAATTTGGACAACGTTAATGATCATTTACATTTTCTTGTTAGCTGTAACAACAAGAGGTTCTCAAGAGCCTGTATCGCTCACCTGGCCCTTGATTAACATTGTCATTTATTGTTAAAGAGCCCATATAAAGTTGCAATATGCCTAATTAGTTTAAGGGGAGAAGACCTCTGTTAGTGTTTCCTATGGGGTCCAATGTTAAACTATGTTCCCTGCTGGCAGCCATCTTGGATAAAGTGTTAACCTAAAAAAAACAATTT
This sequence comes from Modiolus philippinarum, assembly GCA_002080025.1. Lineage (NCBI taxonomy): Eukaryota > Metazoa > Mollusca > Bivalvia > Mytilida > Modiolidae > Modiolus > Modiolus philippinarum. The sequence continues at coordinate 148,647 of MJUU01043740.1, read as the reverse complement.
TGTTTTCAGGGGTCCACATAAAGACTATTTTGACCAAGTTTGGTTCCATATCAGTAGTTTCAGAGGAGAAGATCTTTGAATGTGTTTTCCCATAGGGTCCAATCTTAAAACTATGATTCCCGCGGGCGGCCGTCCTGGATATCGCGCTGACCTTAAAAACACTTTTTTTTTGCAAGAGACCACACAAGGACTATTGTGGCCAAGTTTGGTTCCAATGGTTTCAGTTGAGCTAGAGAACAGATCTTTGAAAGTGTTTTCCAAAGGGTCCAATGTCAAAACTAAATTTCCAGCTGGCGGCCATCTTGAATATCGCGCTGATCTCAAAAACACCTTTTTTGCAAGGGACCACATTTGTGGCCAAGTTTGGTTCTAACTGGCCCAGTAGTTTCAGAGGAGAAGATCTTTGAATGTGTTGTCTCATATGTTAAAACTATGTCCCCGTTGGCGGCCATGCTGGATGAAGCGCGATCCTGAAAAACACCTTTTTTGCAAGGGACCACCAAAGGACTATTGTAGCCAAGTTTGGTGCCAATTGGCTCAGCAGTTTCAGATACGAAGATCTTTGAAAGTGTTTTCCCATAGGGTCCAATGTTAAAACTGTTTATCCCGCTGGGTGCCATCTTGGATAATGCGCTGACCTGAAAAACACCTTTTTTGCAAGGGACCACCTAAGGATTATTGTAGCCAAGTTTAGTTCCAATTGGCCCAGTAGTTTCAGAGAAGATCTTTGAATGTGTTTTCCCAAAGGGTCCAATGTTAAAACTATGTTTCCTGCGGCGGCCATGTTGGATGTAGCGCGATCCTGAAAAACGCCTTTTTTGTAAAGGGACCACCCAAGGACTATTATGGCCAAGTTTGGTACCAATTGGCTCTGCAGTTTCAGAGGAGAAGATCTTTGAAAGTGTTTTCCCATAGGGGCCAATGTTAAAACTATGTCCCCTGCTGGCAGCCAACTTGAATATCGCGCTGACCTGAAAAACACCTTTTCTTCAAGTGACCACCTAAGGACTACTGTGGCAAAGTTTAGTTCCAGTTGGCCCAGTAGTTTCAGAGGAGAAGATCTTCGAATGTGTTTTCCCTTAAGGTCCAATGTTTAAACTATGTTTCCCGCTTGCGGCCATCTTGGATAACGCACTGACCTAAAACACATTTTTGTAAGGGACCACCCAAGGACTATTGTTGCCAAGTTTGGTTCCAATTGGCCCAGAAGATTCAGAGGAGAAGATCTTTGAATAAAAAATTTACGCCGGACGAACGACGGACGCAAAGTGATGGCAAAAGCTCGCCCTGGCATTAGCCAGGTGAGCTAAAAAAAGCAAGGATTAATCTCTGAAATCGATAACAACAAGCATTGATCCTGGAATTTGAAATGATATTATGGCGCTGAATCTTTGTCTAGACAATATTGTTTGTTCGATTTGGCAATATTGTTTGTTAACAAGGCATTGAAATTCCAATGGGTGCACCTCTCATTGCAGATCTTTTTCTGTTCTATCACGAATAGGACTTTATGGAAAAAATACAAAATAAAACCGTACGAAACAGTGATAAACTTATTTCTATTTTCAATGATAACAGCAGATATATTGGAGATATCTTCCCTATTAGCAATTCCAAGTTTTTATATTATGTTGACATCATCTACCAACAACAACTTAAACTTAATAAAGCAAACACTAATTCCAAATACTGCACTTTGATGAGTCTAACTTTAAACTGATATGCATGATAAAAGGGATTATTTCCATTTCACTGTTACTAAATTTCCCTTTTCCTGACGGCGACGTTTCTCTTGCACCATCCTTTTTACAAGAAGAGTTCAAATTTCATAACTTGCTAAATATAATTAGGATGTTTTATAGAAGGTATTACTTCGAAATATGGCGTGACTCTTAATTAATTTATTACGAAGGGCATTTCTCAACATCGTTTTTTCGGAAATGTTTAAAATTCCAAGAGCTGTTAAAAAATCATAAAAACTTGGACGAAACTTTTATTCTTTACGTTATTAGGATATCAACAGGATATTCACCATTAATCCGTATAAGGTCAAAATCAAAACGGGAACCTGGCGTGTTTTTTTTTCAGCTCTGCACATAAATTTAAACTTTTGTACCAGCATCCGGATCATCACCCAAAATAAAAATTGGCGCAGACAAAGCTATGTCGTGTATCAAAGAAGAATTTTTTTAACCAATAACAACGAGTTTAATCTTTCACTTAGCCCTTTGTTAGACAATCCAAATGACAATTGTACAACTCAATTTCACACTGAATTCATTGAAAAAATGAAATGGTGGTAATAACGAAATTATCGAACGGATTAATCAAACGCCGAAGTCAGTGAGACAAAAAGACAAATCAGGTGGAAACAATCGAACAAAATGATGACCGCTATTATCCTGACTTGGTACAGGCAATTCAAAGGAAAATGTGGGTTAAACCGGTTTTATGGCGTGCTAAACCCCCCTTCCATTGCGGTAGTGTTCGGTAGCAACTCAACAGCAATTGCTATTGAAAAATCGTAGACAGTTAAAAGAAATGCTAATCCCTGTATTAAGGAACTGATATATATTAAGGAACTTTTTAATGGTCGTATGAGACGAAGTCCAACACAAATGTAGATCTAGTTGTTTCTGTCGTTTTCTTCATCTCTTTAGTTCTGAAGATATTTCAAGGGTTTAGCAAAAGGTGCATTATTAATTGAAAGAACATCACCAATGTATCATAAGTGAGATTGTAGATCTACCATCTTTTATTTTATTTTTTACGATTGTCTGAAGAAATTCAGTCTCGTAAGAATATAAAAATAAGTCTGCGAATACAGGTATAGCCACTTGCTAGACGGATTTCGAGAAAGGGATCACCATTGAAACCTCCTTATGGGGCATTAAAAATTGTCTAACAGTTAAAGTGTATGACCATTGCTTAATGTAATTGTTACACTCTGTTTTTTTCTAGACTGCCACTTATATTGTCCTAAAATTTCTCTCCGTTGTGTCTTTTACGCATTGCTGAAAGTTCAAAGACATTATTGTTCTTATGTTTTCCATTTACGTTTACATCATTTTCTCATTGACTTGCTTAGTATATAAGTGGTATAACACAAAGATACTTGAATTTCAGATCCGAATAAGAGTTTGGCAAAACCAATATATTCTTTATTATATTTTACAAAGTTTTGGTTACTGGTCTTCCAAAGTTTTGATTCTATCTGCACTGCAGAGTCATAAGTTGTCGAAATGGCCATTTGCAGAAACCAAACTTACATTAACGTCGGTACTTTGCTATTTCATTGTTATATATGTTCATATAAAACAGTTTAAATGTGATACAAAATATCTGAATGCACCAGAATAAGAAAATCGCTAATATATGATAGAACTTCTACTCTGTTGATAGACTATCCCATATTCTGTCATTTAGACGCCAAAAGACTTATTTGTCCAAGTATCAAGTTTTAAGTTTGTAACAATGGCGACCTGCAAGCAATTTTATGCATTGCTTGATTGTTTGATTAGAACACTGACGACACGGAAATATATACTGTAGAAATCATAGATAAATAATTTTAATATTTTTGCTCCCCTTTTTGCTCACCTGGCTATGCTAGTGTGAGTTTTTGCCATCACTCGGTGTAAGTCGTACCTCGTCCGTCCGTCCGTCATAAACTTTTCATTCAAAGATCTTCTCTCAAACCACTTGGCCAATTAATACCAAACTTCATCACAATAGATCTTGGATGGTCCCTTTTAAAATTGTATCAGACATGACCGTACCTCAATATGACCGCCAGCGGAAAATAGTTTTAACAGTGGACCCTGTGGAAAAGACATTCAAAGACCTTCTTCTCAGAATTAGTCCAATTATTACTAAACTTAAGCAAAGTTGTCCAAATTTAGTCCCTTCCAAAAAAATGTATCCTTCAGGTCCGAGCCTCATCAAAGATGGCCACAAACGGGGATCATAGTTTTAACATAATTGGACCCTATTCAAAAGACATTCAAAGATGTTCTTCTTAGATACTACCAGTTCAATTATAATCAAACTTAGGCAAAATGGTCCTTAGATGGATCCTTCCAAAAAAGATACCCGGTGGGTCCATACCCCCATTAAAGTTGACCGCCAGAGGAGAACATAATTTCAACATTGAACACTACGGAAAAGACATTCAAAGACCTTCTCCTCTGAAACGACTAGGCCAATTGGAACAAAACCTGGTCGCAATAGTCCTTGAGTGGTCCACATTTCAGTTTGCAACCGGCAGGTTAGTACCTCATCCAAGATGGCCGCCAGCGGGCAACATAGTTTTGACATTGGACCGTATGGAAAATACATTCAAAGAACTTCTCAGAAACTACCTGCCCAATTAACTAAGGCACGATGGACCTTAGATGAATCCTGCCAAAAAGTATCTGGTAGGTCTGTACCTCATCCAAGATTGCCACAAGCGGGGGACATAGTTTTAACTTTGGACCCTATGGCAAAGACATTCAAAGATCTTCTCAGAAAACACCATTCGAATTATAACCAAACTAAGACACAATGGCCCATTGACGGTCTCTTCATAAAAAAGTATCCAGCAGGTCCGTAACTCATCCAAGATTGCAGCAAGTGGGAACATAGTTTTAGAATTGGACCTATGGAAAAGACATTCAAAGATCTCAGAAAACTCTTTTCCAATGATACCCAAACTGAGACACAATAGTCCTATGATGGTCCATAAACGGACCCAGCAGGTCCGTACCTCGTCCAAGATGTCCACACGCGGGGAACCTAATTTTAACTTTGGACCATAATGAAGCAAATTCAACGATCTTCTAAGAAATTACTGGTCCAATTAGAACCAAACCTGGTCACAATGGTCCTTCCAAAAGGGGTATACAACAGGTCTATATCTCTTCGAAGACGGCTGCCGCCAGGAAACACCCAATGGTTAAATGTGAAAACTTTTTCAAGCCTTAAATCACATATTTGATATGGGTTGATAACAAAAATAACTGCAAATGTTTTATTGTTCATAAGGTAAATTCATTTTTATTACTGCAACTTAATATAAATTATGATTAATTTTTGTTTCGTTTTGAGGCCTAATTTCCTGCTCCTACCTTTTTGGATTTCTCCACTATTGGGCTTTACTCCAAACAATGAACGTCAAATTTATTTTACCTGTAAACAATTAACTCCAAACTATAAACATCAAATTTATTTTACCTGTATTACACTTGTGACGTAACACTTCACACCTCAGCCATTTTGTTTCTCTTCCACGGCCCTTTGCAGACATCAGTGTCGATGATCTTGGCCAATCCCCATCCCTGTCTTCTTGTTTTTTAATCATTTTTACGTTTTGATATGTGTATATTTTTTTGTTTTACCTTTTATCGCAGTTCGACAAGAATTTTAACTTATTTGTTTATTTATGCTTACACGAACTGCCTCACAGCTCTCTTTATTTTATTTTTAAATGGTAGTCTGATATAAGTATTGATGGATGGTGAAGCGTTCAGTTGCTATGGAAATCAAACAAGAAAATTGAAATTAAAAATGTATCCGGCTAAATTTTATGGTTTTTTCTGAAATATGTATACACTAGTTAATAAAGAGAACCCCTATCCAAATATTTTTTAATGGGTCTTGTAATGTTTTAATTTGAGCAGTATTTATTACGTAAATTATCAATGGGTACCGTTGTCCAAATTATTTTTGAAAGAAGGTCTCAAATCGGTCCAAATAGATAACACATTCACAGATTTTTTTTCTCAGAATCAACTTGTCCAGTTAGAATATAATGGTACTTTGATAGTACCCTCCAATAAAGTTATCTGGCAAGTCCACAACTCATCAAATTTGGTTAATGGACTTCCAAATGTTTTGGTTTTATCTGCACTGATGAGACATAAGTTGTCGAAATGCGCATATGCAGAAAATAAATTAACAGTAACTTCGGTATTATGATATATATTATTGCCAGCAGTAACATATTTTAACGTTTGACCCTTTGGAAAATAAATTCAAAAATCTTCTTGGAAACTAGTAGTCCAATTAGAACCATACTTGGTCAAATGGTCCTTAGCTGGTCCCTTCGAAAAAGGTATCCTGCAGATCCATTTCTCATTTAAGATGATCACCAGTTGGAACCTAGTTTACATTGGATCCCATTTAAAGAATTAGATCTCTGAAACCACTAATCCAATTGGAACTGATATTTATCACTAAAGTACATGTATGGGCCGTTCAAAATTTGTGTCTCGCATGTTTAATTTGCATCATATCTAAGTTGGCCTTAAGCAGGAAGCATAGTTTATTATTGGACCCTATGGGTTATGCCTTTCATCTCTCTACTTCAGGGATGGTTCAGGTGAGCGATACAGGTTCTTGAGAGCCTCCTTTATAAACGTTACTTTGGGTATTTGAACGTTCGTGTAAAGTGTAGATGACATATACAAAAAGATCATAAAACGACAAAAGGTGTAGGGTTTTTAATCAAAGTAATCAAAGTAATAAAAATCAAGCAAATATTTGAGGTTCTGATGATTTACAAGTATGGTGTCATTGGCTTTTTGTGCTTTTACCAGTGACCCTTTACGAAACAAATTTAATCATCCAACAGAATTGAAATGACATTTAGAAGTGTCTAGAATGAACTTGACATTTGGGCCAATGTTGTCTAGGTTAATAGCACCTGACAGTTTTCTTGACCTACTGAAATATACCACTTAACCTAAACCAACCTTTATGACAACTTATAAATAAATTTTGAAGTGGAAATAAACTAATGTTGAAATTTGTTTAAAAGAAGACATAATCCCGTATTTATTCTTGTTGCATTATTTTATAAAATTTCTGAAGTAACTGTTAAACTGTTGAACATGAATTCACAAAAAATATCTACTTTTTCTGCTCTCTTCATTGTTGAATCGATTATGTCCTGATGAATTCATCTAATCAAACAAGGCATCGAAATGGTTGTTACAAACTTAAAGCTGTTGTCTAGAGATAAATCCTTGGCGTCCATATGGCAGGACATTAGGAAGTCAATGTATTGAATAAAATATCTAGCACATATATTAATGGTATTCAGTTATCTTCTTATACTGCTGTTTTTATATTTTATAGCAATTCCTGATTCAACCTTACTCAGTATCTGTTGTCTTTATATTGTCTTTATATCATCCTGAAAAGGTAAAATGAAATATTGTTAGGAATACATCAGCAAAAGAAACAATAATTTGAAAAGGAAAAAGCAAGAACCAAAACTTCTGTATGGACAAAACACCTTTCCACTATTACTGATAAGCCCATCCCCTCCATAGCAACATATGGTAACCATTACCTTGGTGTACAAGTTTATCGGAGAGAAATTTCTCTGTATGCTGACAAAACTGATCTACAAACTATAGGCACGACAACTGCACACGAGTTGTGAAATATAGACGTCTGATTATGATGTGTCAGTGGTATCTTTATTTTCTAGTTCATGGTATATGATATTAAAGTTATCATCGAAACATGGGATCTTCCTTAAATTAGAAGTGAGAGTCGGAGACAACAAATAAATAATAAACATGAAAAGATTACATGTTACGATGACTAAAGAAATGAATGATATTATCAAAGATTAAAGACACGAATGTTATAATCGCTTTGATTTGTGGAGACTGTCTTATTTTTTTTTATAAAATATATAAAAAAATTTGGTTGGGTGATTTTTTGGGGGTATTTTTTAACATTTGTTTATGTTTTCGGAGCTTTTTATGCCCCCGTGAATCGAAGATTCGGGGGGCATATAGTTTTTGGTCTGTCTGTCTGTCTGTCTGTTTGTCTGTTTGTCCACAAAAAACTTTAACATTGGGTATATCTTTCGATAGGTAAGTGATAGGGCTCTCATATTTTGCATGTGTATTCCTTGTGGCAAGACCTTTCAAACGATTTCAAAATTTTTGACCTCGTGACCTTGACCATGACATGTGATGGACTTTTTGAAAAAAAATAATAAACTTTAACAATGGGTATATCTTTTCAATGGTAAGTGATATGACTTTCATATTTTGCATGTGCATTCCTTGTGGCAAGACCTTTTAATTGGTATCAGAATAGTTGACCTTGTGACCTTGACCTTGGCCTGAGAACAACTGCATACACTTTAACATTGAGCATATCTTTTGAATGGTAAGTGATAGGGCTTTCATAGTTTGCATGTGTATTCCTTGTGGAGAGACCATTCAGTTGGTACCAGAATATTTGACCTCGTGACCTTGACCTTGGGATGTGACTGTCCGTTAAAATTTAACCAGAAAAATGAAATTATATTTTGTTTTATTTTATATATATAGAAATTAAACTCATTTATTATGAAATGTTTCTTGATATCTATAGATTTTTTTGTAAAAAAGATTTTTTAAATCATTCAGCATATTTTCTTCATTTATTCACTTTCGTTTTACAGGTATTTATATATGTATTATATATATATCAATGATGAGGGATGTTACTAAAAATATCTATTATTTCATTTCTTCTCTTCTGTGTATTCCTCCACTTTTGGGGAACCAGTATTGATGATCCCTGTTGTAATCAAAGTATTGATAACACTGATAGACAGAACACAATGGGTTGACTATAAATGTTCGAAAGAGGGGGTGAAAATTGTTTCCTTAGTAATGCTTGGATAATGTTTGGAAGGGTTCATTTGGTGACTTCTGTGTTTGCATTTGATTGCAATCATCATTTGATGTGATTAAACTTTTCAGCTGATACCAGAATTTATTTCTACAAATTGTTTTGTCAGAAGGACATTCATTGTTCAAAGTTGCTAAATGTTTCTTCTTAACTTCTACTCGGGGGCATAAGTGTTTCACAAAACACATCTTCTTGGTCTAATTTTAGTTTCTTTAAGATCATTTGATGAAATTCTTTGAATTGCTTTAGTTATGTTGCTACTTGCGTCTTTTCTTTATTTTATAAATTTTATGCCATAATATTATATGCTTAATATGAATCAGCTATGACTTTCAGGAATTTTATGTAGCACACTTATTTAAGTGTACTTTTACCGTAATTATTTGTCATCTTCACATGTTTGTGGATTCTGGTCTTCCGAATTTCTAAGAAAACTTATAATGAAAAGCAATAAATGATTCATTACTTACTCCCGGGGGGTGGGGGGTCTCTTCCTATATATTGGTATACACAGGCGTACTGCTGGAATGGGTCACTTTTTTGATAAGTCATATATATCAATTCGGTGTAATTTCCATCAATATGTTATATCAATGGGTAGCTAATTTGGCATACTATAATAAAATCATGTTTGTGTTACATTTAATCTTTATCATTGAGATTAAATGTAACAAATATTAACCTAATTGTAAATTATATTACAAACACAGTGTCCAGTGTGCAACATTTGCACTGGCAACAATAAAACATAAATAGATCACAATATTTGATTGCCTCTGGATTTTCAACGGAAATATATGAATGGGTATGGTTATCCAAAATATTGAATATATGAATGGGGGTATTTTGAAAATCTCAGCCGTACGTCTGTACCCAAAGGTATAGGTTGAGACCCACGGGTACTTACTGAACATTTATTTATGATTCTATTGTAGGGTTATCTTTTCTCTTTCATTCGCTGCAACAGAGGTTTTGGAAGACAAACTATCAGCATGGTCTTCTGGGGTTTCTGTGAGAAAAGGGTTGGGTGTTGGTGATAGAGGTAGGGTTGCTTTCCTGCTGTTTTCTTGTAATATACATCTTACTGTAATTCTTTGCCTTGAACTTCACATCCAGCTTTTACAGAATCAGACTTTTATGAAATGCCGTATAATAAAGCAAAACACCAGATCAATTTAAGATTTCCTCGGGGGTAAGTAACCCGAAGAAATATATTCAGAGACTACTATTATTTCAATAAATATTTTTCACAGTTGTTTAGCTGATTCAGCGCTGTAAGTTCTATAATTACTAGAAACAGCTTTCTCTACTTCATATGCTTTCAAAACAAAACGCACTATCAGAATAGTAAATCTCTTTTGTTTTTTGTTTTTGAATTTGCTAGCTTACACAGAGATGTACAATGACCAAAGTCAAGAACAACAGAATTATCAGACAGCAAGGGTTTTACGATGGAATCGACAACAAATTTATTTTTGATGCCAAGATGGGGATTATTTACAAACTGTTTAAGTAAGTTTCTATTGACTTTATGGCTCACACTTTATCCAGTTATAGTTGTTTGAATCCTACCGTACAAAATGATAATTTTGAATCAATTATAAAAGATCATTTATGTTCAGTCATGCAGACATTACTTTAAGAAATGTAAAATGTTTGAAGGATGAAATATTAGGATCTTGTTTCTGCATTTTAAGTACTTCTAAGCTGCTCATGGTATCCAAGCAAGCCAAAGAGTGTGCAAATATGTTTTGTCTGTTACAAGGTACAGGAAAGTAAGCTTAATTCTGTCTCATATGTATATAATAGTATGATAGTATACGTTTAGATTTATAAGGAAACCACTCAACTCGCAAATCAGCAATGATAGTTTAGATTTAATTGAAATATATGACAGCTTGGACACAGTATGAAATTTGATAAATGAACTATAAACATGAACACGTTGACAAACAATCTTTGGATTCTTTCTTCAATGCTACCATGAAAATTGTCGATATCCGAATCAAACATTTTGAACACCATTTCCGCCATGACAACAAAAATAAACCAACCGTTTCTCGCATCCAAAAGAAACTTAAAGAATTTGGCAAGGAATTCGTTTTTGTCCCAGCTGATAAGGCTGCTAATAACATCATTATAGTTTGTCGTAAACAATATACAGAAGTACTCCAAAAAGAAATTACCAGTTCAAATACTTTTCAATTAACCCAATTAACGGAAAATGAAATTACAAACATACATTTTCTAACAGCTACATCTTTACAGGCTAAACCTGATAGTAAAACAGTTCCAACTATGTAATGGATTCCTAAACTCCACAAGACGCCATATAAATCTAGATTCATTTTGTCATCTAGTCACTGTTCTACTACTAAAGTTTCTATTATACTCACTAATACTTTGACTGCTATATAAAAACCTGGTTATAAATTTCTGTAACAAAGTATATGAAAAAAGTGGTATCAATCATTTTTGGAGTGTACAAAATTCATTGGAAGTTCTCGATAAATTGAATGCTTATAATGCCTCTTTCGAATCCCTTGAAAGCTTTGATTTCTCTACCCTCTATACTACCTTACCACATAATCTTATAAAGGAAAAATTCAGACGTCTTATTCAATGGGCATTCAAAAAATTCGATTGTGAATATATTTGTTTTAATTCCTTTCAAACACATTTTAGTAATACAAAACAAAAGAACTCAATTAATTGGACTTGTTTTGATATGATTTCAGCACTTGAATTGTTGCTTGACAATATATGGGTACCAATTGTGCACCACTTATAGCGGACCTCTTTTTGTACTGCTACGAATCTCAGTTTATGACCAACATCAGCAAAGACCCATCTAAACAGCATTTAATTCAAAAGTTTAGCAACACTTTCCCATATTTAGATGATATTTTAACTTTAAATATTGACGACTTCAATACGTATTATAAGGACATCTACCCTAAAGAACTTACTTTGAATCAAGCCAATTCTAATAATCATCATTGTCCGTTCTTAGACATCGATTTTGATATAAGGAATGGTAAATTAGATACTAAAATTTATGATAAAAGGGGCGATTTTTCTTTTCCCATAGTTAATTATCCATTTCTGGATGGCGATGTTCCATTAGCGCCATCATATGGTGTTTACATATCTCAACTTGTTCGTTTTGCTCGAGTATGTAATAAAGTTTGCTATTTTAATGAACGAAATCTTTTCATAACTGAAAAACTATTACATTAAGGTTTTCGTTATCATAAACTAGTTAAAACCTTTACTAAATTTTATCATCGATATAAAGACTTAGTTCATAAATACAATGCAACCTGTAACATCTAATCAAGGCTGGTATTTCACATCCCTTATTTTACGGTAATGTTTTACATAAGAGTAAAAAATACTTAAACTCGCCTAACAAACTTATAAAACCTTTAAATCGTCTAATTCGAAAGGGTTATAATTACGATATTGTCGTCCCGTCATTACGTGTGGCCTTCTTTGGTATTAACATTGATTTTTTGATAGGGTTTTTGCATTTTAACTAAACACATTCTAAATTTCTAAAATCAGTATTGCACGGGCACGGGTTATGTATTCCGGTATATACATGAAATCATTATGCTAAACTCCTCACAGGAAGGGATCTTGATGGAAGCTGTACACTGAGGGTACATAACTTAATTTGTCAGTTGGTAATGGGTCTGGAGCTGGCATGTCAGTTAACTGCTAGTAGTCTCTTGTGATTTCATGTTTATGTCCGTATATTTAGTTCTTTCAGTTTGATTTTTCACAACTGACTCAGTCCTGTTGTCAACTGAATTTTACTGTTGTTACGATTGTTTTTTTTTTATTTATCACATTGGCTATAGGGGGAAGTGTTGGGCCCAATAAAAGTAGTTTAACCCCGCAGCAGCAGGTCTACATCTGTCCTAAGTCAGGAAATTTATTAAGCCTTTGTGTGTCTTTTCTGTTTTCTAGTTAGTTCACTTTATGTCTATGGGAGTCTAGGATGATGTTTATTTCGCTGAACTTAATTACTCTTTATTTAGGGGCCAACTCCGACCTGCCGTTGGGTGTGGGGTTTCCTCACCGTTCATTGAAGATCTTATGGTGGCTTTGAGTTGTTATTACTCCCCTTTGGGTCGTTGTCTCTTTGACACATTCCCCGTTTCCCTTCTTTTTCCTATAATGAATTACAACTATCTTAAATACGAACGTCCCTATAAATTATATACACATAAATAGGGTATATTGAAAAGCAATAAAAGTATTGGTTGTGAACCCAAACCAAAGAATAACGAGTTTTATTAGCCTACAGTTGTATACTTTCTCGTTATCCTCCTTATAAAATGTAATAATAAAATGTATTTATAAATTAATAAAAAACAATATCACAGTAGTTTTCTGAAGAACAAAACAAAACTTATTATGAGTCAGAGACCACAAGGGTAATAAAGACGACACTGACAATTACAATATATACTTAGTACGATTCAGAGCCAAGAAGACTCGGACAAATCAATTAACGTGACTTGTCATGGAAATTGTGCACGTTTTAATTAGTTACATTTAGTAAAACTTATTCACTTTAAAATTTCAAAACCTTATTTGGAGATAATTCGTTAAAACTGTATTATATAAACATTTACTGTTTCAAACGCCTTAAAAAAATACTTAAGTTTGATTCCTTGTATTGCACTCGGTTGATGTCCTTAGTACTATTTTTGGTGACGGAAAGACGCAGGACGACGGACGCAAAACATGGCTTTTGGTAATGACTTCTTCTTTTAGCGATTTTTAGGTTGTGGCTTTCAAAGTTATTTGATTCAAATGCTGATGATGAGAGTTTACTCCTTGAAACACGTGTACAGCAAATGGAAATTTACAACTTATTATGCAAAGTATTTCTTTATTTCTTTATTTTAAAGACCCTTTTCTAAATACGGTTTTTGTATTTCGAAGAGGCACACAAAAAACGTCTTCATTTGTAGTGTAAGAAATGGATATCATTAGCACACTTAAAGAATTTTACAAAATTGTGTTATCTGAAAACAATATTGGCAAGATATATAAGTTGAATGTTTCCAAAGTCATAGATATATTTTAAAAACTCTCAGGCTTTCGGAACATTCATCAAAATGTATAGGAGTTGCCTATTGAGTAGAATTTTTTCCTGTTTTGTTTGGAGGGATTGCAATGAAAGTCCGAAACATCGATCCAAATAAAAAATAGTGATTGCACATATCAAACATTAATAATTGAACAAATGGAACTGGAAATATTACGAAAATGCAAAGTCATCAGAGATTCACAAAGGAACTAAACTTGTCATGGATTTAATGTAGATAGACGCCAACATTTCATCCTTTAGTGTTAAATTTTTAACTTTTGACATGTTTGAATTCCAATCCACGAAATTTAAAATATGTACAATTTAGAATTGGTCAACGGTATCTGTCTACTTTCGATTCAAATAACATTTTTAGCTCACCTGGCCTAAAAGGCCATGTCAGCTTATGCCATCACTTTGCGTCCGTCGTCCGTCAACAATTTCAAAAATCTTCTCATCTGAAACTGCTGAGACAATTGTAACCAAACTTGGCCTGAAGTATCACCAGGGTATGCAGTTTCAAAATTGTGTTCGATTAGTCCGAAGACCGAACAACATGGCTGCTGTTGCTAAAAATAGAACATAGGGGTAAATTGCTGTTTTTTGCAAATAACTCAAAAACCGTTACAGATATCAAAAATCTGACAGTGGATAAAAGTGATCAGCATAGCAAGATCTACCTGCCCTGCAATTTTGAAGAAAATCTGAAACCCATCTTGGAGTTATTGCCCTTTTTCCATAAAATTTTCAAAATTTGTGCATTTTTTATTTTTTATTTCAAAAAGTGTAACAGACAGGTCAAGTATATATTGCAAAAAGGTTCAGCATATCAAGTTCTACAAACCCTGAAATTTTGATGAAAATCCATAAACCCTTGTAGAGGTAATTGCCCTTTTTCACGGAATTTTCAAAATTTTAAAATTTTATGACTTTTATTTCCAAAACTATAGAAGATGAAGGCCTAGGTTAAGTGTAAATTGATAAAACGTTTGCCATGCTGTGTGGATTTCAAAACTGGTGTTTTAAATTGTTTGCTGACCGCCATTTTCAAAATGGCCGCCAAAAAAGGCGGGAAAATTCAACATTCTTCGATTTCAATGAACTTTGGTTTCCAAATAGATATTGATGTAGCGACTTCAAAACCGATGTTGAAAAGTGTTCGTTGACCACCATTTTCAAAATAGCCACCAAAAAAAGACGGGAAAATTCAACATTGTCTGATTTCAATGAAATTTGGTTTCCAAATAGGAATTAATTTTTCAACTTCAAAACCGACGTTTAAAATTGTTCGTTGACCGCCATTTAAAAAAAAAAAGGCGGGGAAATTCAACATTATCCGATTTCAATGAAAGTTGGTTTCCAAATAGATATTGATGTTGCTACTTCAAAACTGGTGTAGAAAAGTGTTCATTTTTCGGGAAAATTCAACATTGCCCGATTTCAATGAAAGTTGGTTTCAAAATAGATATTGATGTTGCGACTTCAAAACCGGATTTGAAAAAAGCTTCTTTACTGCCATTTTCAAAGTGGCCACCAAAAAAAGGCGGGAAATTTCAACATTGTCGGATTTCAATGAAACTTGGTTTCCAAATAGTTATTGATGTCGCAACTTCAAAACTGATGTTAGAATTTGTTCGCTTACAGCCATTTTCAGAATGGCTGCCAAAAACGGCGGGAAAATACAACATTGTTCGATTTCAATGAAATTTGGTTTCCAAGTGGATATTGATGTTGCGACTTCAAAACCGGTGTTGAAAATTGTTCATTGAGCGCCATTTTCAAAATGGCCACAAAAAAGGCAGGAAAATTCAACAAAGTCTGATTTCAATGAAATCCAAATAGATATTGATGTCATAACTTAAAAATATGGTGTTGAAAATTGTAGTTGACTGCCATTTACAAAATGATGTCTCAACTTTAAAACTTGTGTCGAAAGTGGTCCTTAGCAAGAACATTTTCGTCAAAAAAAAAAACAACAAAGAAATAATAGTAAAACATGATCAGACTTGAAATACAGTTCAAGATATTAGTGGTGTTCGAACTATCAAAGTTTGAGGGACTGAAGTTCAACTGTATAAGTTACAATGTTGGCTTGATTGTGGCAACTGAAAGCCAGGTGAGCGATACGGGCTTCTGGGAGCCTCTGGTTGTATTTGTCATTTAAAAGGCCGATATATAAAAACTTAGACCGTGTTCACATTAGAACTATATGCGATCGATCCGAATTAAGATCGATTCTTTTAAAACCTGTTTATGTTCACATTTAAAACATATGAATCGATTGCAATCGATCGCAATCAGGTTTGACGTTCTCATTAGAACCGATCGCGATCGATCTCATGCTTATCCAAAGCATTTGAATCGATCGCAATCGATCTTTACTGTTCACACCAACGGCATAATCGTCTCTATTTGAATCGATTTTTTTAGACCACCTCTTTTTATCGGACCAAATAAGATTGATCGCAATCGATCTTTTTATAGTATGAACAGCTAAAACCGATTGGAATCGGTCGCGATCGATTCAAATATTGTAAGTGTGAATGGGGTCTTAGTAGTAAGTCTTCCAGGGAAGACATGTGTCGCCTGAAAAATAGGCAAAAAAATGTATAGTCTCTTACAAGGTATAGGACCTCTTACTGATACCCCACGCAAAGGTGCAGAAGGCAAGAATATGTGGTTCCAAAAAAAAATGTGATAAAATTTTAAGACGCAAAAAAATTTAAAGTTCTGTCAAACAGGAAGTAGGCATGTGCCAGACCAGATCCAAAACTTTCTTACATTGTAAAGTTCCTGATAACGATACTTAATGTTGAATTGTAGAAGGCTGAGATATGTGGTTCCTGAGAAAAGTGTGACAGATATTTTCAAGATGCAAAAAGTATTCTAAGTCCCGTAAAACAGGAAGTTGGCATGTGAAAGATCCCAAACTCTGTTACACGGTATAGCTCCCCATACTTATGCTCCATGTTGAATTGCAGAAAGGTGGGATATGTGGTTCCTGAGAAAATATGACACAAATTTTCAAGAGGCAAAAAAAATATTCTAAGTTCCGTCAAACAGGAAGTTGGCGTGTGAGAGATCCAAAACCCTATTACACGGTATAGGTCACAATACTGATACTCCATGCCAAATTGCTGAAGGATGGGATATGTGGTTCCTGAGAAAAATGTGACAGAAATTTTCAAGATGCAAAAAATATTGTAAATTCCGCCAAACAGGAAGTGGGCATGCAAGAGATCAAAAACTCTATTCAACGGTATAGGTTACCATACTGATACTCCATGCCAAATTGCAGAAGGATGGGATATGTGGTTTCTGAGAAAAATGTGACAGAATTTTTTTTACGCCGATGCCAGGCGACGACGGACGCAAGACGACGGGTAGTGATCCCTATATGTCGCCACTGCGTGAACGCAGGCAACACAAAAACTATACGGGGAATTCTGCAGTAAAAATTCAAAAATTCATATGTAACTCAAATTGCAGCAACCTTACAAAGACAAAACATATGAACAAGAAAGAAAAACAAGAACGACAAAAAACTAAAACACTATTAATGTGAATATCTACAAAAAAGGAGGAATTATCAGGTGCTCCGGTAGTGTAAGCATGATAAGCTCTACGCGTGACACCCGTCCACTGTCAATGAGAAGTCTAGTTTTGTCATAGACGGTATTTGGTAATAAATTCTGGAACTACTTAAAAATGTCTGTTCTCATTTGTGAGATGGAAACATCGTTGCGAACTCTCAAATCATGGTAACGACAGTAAAACTTCTGTAGTGACAATTGCCACAGTGATAGAACATAACCTTGGTGGCAGTGATTTCGGTCAGTTGACATATTTGCTTTACAAACTACAGGCACGACGAAAGCGAATGAGTTGTAAAATGTAGAGGCCATATGCCGGAGACGTTTGCAAATTACTGCCAAAAAATGGAAGTTTCACTATTTGAAAGTCGCTATCGTCACGTTTGTCGTATAATAGAAAAAAGAAGGGAAACGGGGAATGTGTCAAAGAGACATCGACCCAAAGGGGAGTAATAACAACTCAAAGCCACCATATGATCTTCAATGAACTGAGTTTTCAGACGCCCAGAGCATATCAATACAGCGGCAGTCGAGTTATGATGCTGCTTATGGTGTATCAGTTGTCTTTTAATTTCGAGTGGTCTTGGGTTTATAAAATGAAGTCTATTCTTAAATAACAAAATACTGAAGTTACTGTTATTTATTTTCTGCATATGCGCATTTCAACAACTTATGTCTCATCAGTGGAGGTCAAATCAAAACATGTGGAAGTCAATTAACCTAAAAATATGTAAAAGCTGATAAAGAACAAATAACCAAAAGCATATAAATAGAAAAACTAGAATTCAGCTAAGGATACAGCTATTGCATGAGGGAGATACTCCTTAGTTTTAAACAAAATTTTGTAAAATTAAGATATTGCAAGTTTCAATACAATCGGTTTTCTAGTCAGTACCGAAGTACTGACCCTAAACTGACCTGGGTAAAATGAGGATCGTTCATTGAAAGAAGGTCATCTATATAAAGGAATTAAAAGGACTTAAGAAACAAATCGACTAAACGTGGCATATAATTAATCCTAACAGGTATCCATATTGTCTGCTTGAATACTTGTCCTAAAAATGATTCTACAAATATATTGCAAATTCTAGAACTTCGATGAATTACAATCACATCCTCTACTTTGTATTTTCTGTTCGATACATTACGGCAAATTGTAATCTTGCAAAATAAAACTTATCTAAACTCGGAAAAAGGAGAAGCCCCTCCATAATAGCTCTACTCTTTCCATAACTATGTCCATAAAAGGAAAGACATTTTTTGAATACGTCAAATAACTAAATACTGAAGTTACTGTGAATTTAATTTCTGCATATGCGCATTTGGACAATTTATGTCGCTTCTGAGCAGAAATCATCTAAAAGTTTGGAAGACAATCAACACGAAGATGTTTGAAAACTGATGTAGAGCAAATAACCAATATGATCTAAATGTAGAGCCAAACTCAGCTAGGGACAGAGCTTTGCATGAGGGAGATACTCCAACGTTTATTACCATACTGGCAAAAACCAAATAGACCTATGACTTAATACCGGATTTTTCATTTACAATGTGACAGATGTCAACCCGAGGAGCAGAATATCATTATCCTTTTTTCGGTAGCACTTGATGATACCTCCAGTTTTTTTGTTTTTTTTTGTTTTTTTGTTTTTTTTTTTTTTTTTTTTTTTTTTTTTTTTTGTAGAGTTTCCCATTTCTACCTTTCTTTGGTGTTTATGTCCCAATTTGTTCATTCCCTGTTCTTCGATGCTGGTGTTGTGATTTAGTAACTCTCAATACCGGACATTGAAATGCATTTACGTTTATGCAATGTAGTCTCATGTGGCTTGACATTATATATCTTTATGTCTCGTATTCAACCCAGTGGTCATTACTCTCAGGTACCACTCTTCTCAATTCAGCTTGGAAACCATAAAAACTGTCAGAACTGCAATGAAGTGTTTCTTAATTTTATTGATGAAGTGTTACTTGGAATAGGGAAGTGACCCCTGTGCTACTTGGATTTAACCTGGATGGAAGAACTGTTCAAGGGGTACTACAGGTCCTTTAATTGTTTATTTTGTCATGTACTTGAAGTCACTAAAATAGTCGTTACCCGATGATTAATGTAAACACTTTAATTTTTTGGAAGGACAATGTAATAATAGAACGGCCGTGTGTATAGTTAACAGAGTCATTTAAGACCTTTTACATGCTTGAATTGCTTTTATTGTAGATTTGTCATTTAAAAGCACCAGCACCCTTTTTATCTGGTTAGTCCCTGATGATATTCACCAACCCTGATTTTCATTGTCCCGATTTATATGCACTGATGAAACTTGAGTTGTAGTAGTGCAGAAAGTAAATTTACAGTTTCTTCAATATTTTGCTATATGAAGTTTGTTTAAACTTTACGTATTCATAATCATTTGCTGTTATTTTTTGTATTACCCCCAATTGGTTAAATATCTATTGCAGAGACTAATCAATCTATTTTGCTGAAAACAAAAGGATTGGTGCGGAGTGATGACGAAATATAACAATATAACAGTAAGCAAAATGAAAAAACCATCAAAATTGGGTTTAATTTGCCATCTCTAATTACGTTTTTACCTTTTACTTTCAGTTGCTGTTTTATTAAATAGGTTTGCCAAAATTACCAGTTGTTTAACTTAGTCATTTTTATGTCAAACATCTGCCGACAGGATACCTTTTTCGCCCAGAGCAAATTTAATACAGTTTCGAGATAGAAAGTGTATAAATGCATTCATTTGTATCGGCATGTTACTGGATCATTTATGCCAAAATTGTGAAATAAGTCACTTTTACATCAAATGGTCGAAAAACTTGTATCTTTTATAAAGACATTTGTCTTTTCATTGTTTTTCTTGTGCAGTTCCCTTGTAGATTGTGTCATGTGATAGTAATTTTCGGCCATTCTAAGTGTTTCCTGCTATCTTCTCCATACTTATCACGCCAGCACAATCATGATATTAAAATAACACTGCAAATACAAGTTCATTCATCGACCCAGGATTTTCTATTCTTCTTCATTTGAATAACTTGCCCGACAATCGTCGAACGTTTAGATGCTTTCCAGATTTCATTAAAGAAATTTTACAGAAGATATGAACTTTTGATATCTATATATGACCTGACCTGCAAACAACTTATTACAAAGGGTATTTCTAATCCTCGATTTTACGAAATATTGTTACAAAATGCCAGAAATAGAAAAAAAAATCCAGTGAAATCGGGGCGTAACTTACCATCTTTCCGCAATAGTGGATATCGACGGGATATTCTATGTCAATCCGTTAAATTGGCTTTAGATTCCAGTGGCCTTAAGATTTTACACATAGACTCGCCTCTAACTGATACTGCAGATGTCTACTGAAATACATGACGACTCTTTACCAAATTCTTCTGGAAGTTATGAGTTTGATTTTTCTTCCGTAGTGCGACAATGTTTTACCAGAAGACTAGGTTCCTTGAGCTAGCCGGCAGTTTTGCGGCGAACCCTCTTTGACTCATCTTTCTAAATTGCGTTTTGTCATATTCTTTTTTTATCAAGATAGTGGTCATCGAGTTAGAAGTCTATCCGTTTTGGGGTTTTATTGTTATGTTCATTAAACTATAGAGAAACAGGATAGAAAAAGGTAGTTTGGGGTACCCATAAACCGGTTTAAACCTACCGCTAGCTTTCGCTAATGCCGGTACCGGTATCCAGAGTCCCTATAGTTATCTACGTTTGTCTCTAGTCTGTTATGTTTTTTTCTGGTGCTGTTCCCCTGTGGATTGTGGCATGTGTAGTTTTCGTCCATTGTATGTGTTAACTGTTATCTTGACTGTATAATTTGTATAGAGACTCTTTTATGTTAACCGTTATGGACAATGTTGTGGGAATTAGGAAGGTACGTGCATTCTCCGAGTTTATTGAATATCTCAGACAGATGAAAATTAGCTTCTCTCTGTCATAATTATTACATTTTTAAATAGGGTCTGTAAGTCTCGTTGAATTTTGAAACTTCCGGGTACAATTTTTGTACCTGGAAGTTGCATTTACCACGATAAAATATGATGTTCTAAGCAAAAAATTAAACCTCATAATCTAAAAACGTCATCTTTTGGCGGGAGACGTTTTCAAATGTCAGTTTTATCGTGAATTCTCGGTGTCACATGACGAGACTTACAGACCCTATTGTGTTTTTATCTAATGCATTCAGTATAAAGTATAGTCTGCACTACTGCATATTACTATAGGGTCTGTATAAGTCTCGTCATATGACACCGAGAAATCGCGATAAAATTGCAATTTGAAAACGTTTCCCGCCAAAATATGACGTTGCAGGATTATGGCGTCCAAATTTTTTGTTTGAAACGTCATACGTTTTTGTTAAAATTGCAACTTCCGGGTACAAAGTATGCGCCCGGAAGTTTCTTACGGACCCTATGGTCAAGACACCATTTTCACACCATATCCGAGCTCTGATGTCAGGATTTACTACACCACCTTTTACATATAGTAAAATACCAAAATAACACCTTAAGCATTTACTGTTACAGAAAAAACATGGTCTCTTGTTGTCGCTTATTTTACTACTTTCAAATCCGGTAGAGAAAACAGCAATCTAAAGTTATCCATTATTATCTCGGAAACAGATGTCCCATAGTGGTCAACAATGTCTTGATGTTGGCCGTAAATCTTTTGGACTTATGGTTTCAAGTTATGGGTTACATACCTGTGTTTAAGTAGCTTATTTGTGAGCAATTTGGCTCTGTGGAGGAAATTTTGATGTACAAACAATCGATTTCGTCCAATGACGTTACGTTATTTGACGTTTTAGCCAATCGAAGAATTCTGATGCACGCTTTTAAGGAAGTGACTTTTACTGAAATGGCGAATTAATATTCTCAATATTTTCACTTCATATAGTATGTAAACATTTAATTAAAGTGACTCATACTAATTTCCAAGTAAACCAAAGTGATCTAAAACTATAAAATTAAATAACAATTTGTCTATGAATGTATCCGAGGAAATCAGATAGGATTTCATTGTAGGCTTGGTTTGATTTCTGAACAGTGGCTTTTATTTGATAGATTCTCTGTAATGACATTACTCTAACTAAATATTATAATAAACTTAATATGTCAAACATAAAACGTCGTTTACTTTAATGATCAATATCAGTGTAACATTCCTGTAGTCTTCATTGATGTTCATTTCTTGTTATTGGTTAACTTTTTCCTATACAGATTTATTTACCCAGACCAATTTCAGATATGAAACAAACACCATTATAACTAATATAAACCAAAGATTGTTACAAATGATAAATTGCCATGATTGTATTGGTTTCTTTTTGTAAATATTCTATCACATAAAATATTGATTGTCTAAGAACATTGATTGTCCATACTTTAAACAAGCAAACATTTGTTCTTATGCAGTAATTTGATTTTTTTCCAAGATTTTTTAGACAATTTAGAATATGAATTAATTGGGCCTGGAAATGACCATCTTAAATCGGTGTGCTTTTCATATTTTCAGAGGTTTGGTGTCATGTGTCAGCCCTTAAATGAACGATATTGGACAAGATTCTTCAAACTCTTTCTCTGCCAGTGTCCCTGATCCCACCCATGGTTGTTATGGGGTCTGAGTTATTCATCTTTGTGTGCTTTCATTTTTACTTTCTGTGTCGTACTCATTTGATGTTTCTGTTTGATGTTTCCGATGTTGTCATTGTCCTTGGATTATTCGTTTTAGACTAACGGTTCAGTTCTCACATACTTTACTACAACTTTCTCGAGGCCTCTGGGTGTGGGCTATTTGTACCCGAGGGCATCATCAACCTGTAGCTTATTTTACTTGTTAGCATAAAATTGAAAAACTACGAAACTATACTGGCTGGGGTGTCGCCAAGTATAAAGAGGCCCCACCTGACGATATCATGGACATAGTGTCATCTTGTAAGGCAGGTATCCAACGCAGCACTGTCAATACTACCATGTGATATTTATTGATTATAAATAGGTCGTTTTTCCTGCAAATAAAGTCCCTAATAACATAATTCTATGTGTAAAATTCATTACATCGATTATTTAAAAAAAGATACTTGGCATTGGTACTTCCCAAATCAATCCAATCTACACTGCTACATCTCTGTTTTACTTTCCTTTGGAATTTCAACGAAGGATTAAGACACTGACATCCGTTCTTTATACTGGGTATCCAAATTACACAAATGCCATTACAAACAACGGTACATCGCTCGATTTGCGAAATGTTCTACAAAAACTATTTCTATGCTGTTTATCTCGCACAATAATAACAGAGGACTCTCAAAAATTTTGAAATACTTGTTGTTTTTGAAGTTGTGTAAAAGAAATGTGGATATTGTATAACTCTGAAGAGATCTACTTGACATCTTAAACTTTAGATCAATATCACACTGTCTTCTCCACACTTTATCTTATCATTCCTTATGAACAACTGAAAATCTAGTTCATAAATATATTTTTCGTTAGAACGGCGAGCAAAGAAACAAGTGCATTGTTATAGTTAGAGTACAAGCATACGTTGTGAAATACGACTCCGAATCAGAGAAACAGTATACAGAGAAAGTTATTAAAATGTTTGAGTTTCTGATCGTCAATATTCATTTGTCCAGTTTGGAGGATATGTTTTTCAATGGGCAAAAACTGTGCAACTCTTTCAGCCGATCTGTTTCTCCAATCATATGAGGAGAAAATCATCAAAGGACTTCTTCAAAATAAAAATAAAAACTAGCCAACTTCCGTTATATAGAAGATATTATGTTTCTTCATCTTATCTATCCAAAAGAACTCGACATTAAGGATTCTACAGAAAATTCCACATTGGCCTCTTTTCTTGACCTTCATCTTGAAACTGCCAACAGAAGTATACGACAAACTAGGCTGTATGATATAAACGCGATGACTTCACTTTTCCAAGATTTGTAGCAACATCCCAAACGCACTTAACTACATTTCCCAACTCATTCATTACTCCAGGAGCGCGGTCGATATAATGACTACCTTGATAGACATAGACCACGGTTGGTCACAAATAGGCTACTTACGCAAGGGTATGTTGCTCATAACTTGAAGTCATCACTATAGAGGTTTTACGGTTGACATCATGATCTTGTGGGATATCTGTTTCCCATGTGACAACAGATCTTATCCTTTACAGCAAATGTTGTTTTTTCCTCTACCTGATTTGACTTTACTACCGGAATTGACATGTTCAACACGATGGGTATCTCATAAGAAGCAGTGGATGCTTACTTTACCAGTGCACATGATCTCAGAGATGGCTTTTATTAGGTCCATGTTTGTATGTGTGTTTCGATTTTTCTTTTCTGTATCCTTCTATTGTGATGTCTGTGTTTCTTGGTGTTTCCGATATTGCCATTGTCCTTTGATTATTCGTTTTTAACCTGATTGGTTCTGCTCTGACTTACATAAAATGGTGAAATGGCATTTCAAAGAATAAGTTCATTTTGTCAAAGACGTAATTCATGCGAATAGGTTCATGTTGTGCCACTTAATTAACATACTGACATCTAATTTGGAATAAGCATTGAAAAGGTATGGAGTAAATTCACATAAGACAAAATCTCTACAAACGCATGGTAAAACCAAGCAATGGAACCACGCTTTTATTGTTCTTCATCTTGAAGTCACCACGAGGCCTTCTTTAATAGGGTCGTTTATATCAGATCACCGATGAACGTTTAAGTGACCTATTGGACAAATTTGTCAAAGGGATTACCTATAAGGACTATTTTGTTTGTTTCAGAGAAGGCCTTTAAATATGTTTTATACAAAGTAAAACTATATATATGTTCCTTGCCCGTGACACTGTTCGATGCGGACATGGCATACACATTTTATGGGAACTAACAAAGAACTATTTTGACAAAGTTTGGTTCCATTGTGACAATTAGTTTAAGAGTAGGTGATCTTTGAATATGTTTTCGATAGGGGTAGAAGTAAAATATCTGCCCCAATGGCAGCCTTCTTCGTAGGGTTGAAGGCTTGATACACATATTTCCAAAGGCTTTTGTTACCAACTTTAAATTTCAGCCTCGTCTTTTTAGAGGAGCCGATCCTTCAATTCGTTTTCCTTTATTGTCCAATGCTGCCCTTTTTGAGGTCACTATCAGGGATAAATTTGCCTATTAAAACTACAAAAGGTCTTTAAGACAGAAATTGGTTTCAGGGTCCAGGGTTTTCAGAGTAGAAGATCTTTGAAAGAAATGTACGTTCTCTTTAGACTCTCTCGAAATTGTTTTTGTAGTACAAGAGTATCGTATGGCTTGAGGAATAGCAGTATTTTGGTCGTTTAAAGTTGAAAGAAGGAAAACAATAACAAAATTTTCTAACGTGGTTAGTACCTATAATTGTGATACCGAAATCTGGTGTTTTTTAGATTAGGTCTCAGTGATTTGAAGTGTATTTTGACATTTCATAAACTTTAAACATTTTCATCAATAGCAAATGATATAATTGTCTCATAATCTTAGGATTCAGTTCCAAGAGAACTCAGAAAAGTATTCTTAAGATCTTTTAAGCTAAATGCTCAACAGTAATAACTGCAAAGAATCTTAACCTGGTAAAAAAACATAAAAGCTTGCAAGATTAATGTTTTATTAGAATGAAGGCATGTACTAGTAACTATTTAATGCGTTTTGTTTTTTGTCTTGTTGACATAAAAATAATCATTTACTAGTAAATTTAAATGAAATCAAATCTTGTGGAATCAACAGATGAGTCATGTAATCTTGGATCAATTATGGACAAGATATGAAGGATGAACGGACAAATTGTCAAAGCAACTGGATCTAATACTCCAAGTCGTAATTTGTACAAATTGGATTAATAAAGTATCCAAACTCACTCAATTGTTAGAAATTGATGTCATAAGTCAATAACACTAAGATTCATTGAATTGAAAACCGTCATTTCCATTTATGTAATCTACTGGGATCTAAGCGCTCATCTAAATGAGCATAAACGATATCATTTATTTTCCAGTGGTCTTCTATTACGTCCCTAACATTTCTAAATTACTACTTGCTTAAAAATGTCAATACACAATTATATAATTAGATAGATTGCTGTAGTCGGTATGTTTCAACGTGACTTGTTGCGCCGACTTTGATGGATAACAAATCAATAAGATGGGGGTAGGGGTGAAACCAATTTGCACAAATTTCACATGAAATAGACAGCTACTAAATATTGATATTTTTCTCTTGTTGGCGTGAACATTTTGTTTATCCAATAACAGTATATATGACTAATACTACAAATGTTGTTTTTCGGATTGTTACTTGATTTATCGATAGTAGTTCATCCAAATAGTGTTAAATACATCTCTATCTGTCACTTCAACTCTCATTGATGTATTTCGTACAAAAATGAATATTCATGTTTAAAATGTTGAACGAGGTGAAGACTACAGAAGTGCAATCGCTAATACCATAGAGCACAACTTTTGTGGAATCGTATATTGAATTAGAATGAAGTGCTTATTACATGCAGGTTCTCCCTTCAAATAATGCAATATGTCATAAATGTGTATGCAGTCGCAATATTTTACAATTGCAGACTATGAATGATAATAAGCAATGACTTTCTGTGGCACCTTGGTGCATTTTCCTTATTATCAGAGCACCCTGGTGCTTCACAAAGTCTTTTAATTCTTCTACAATATAAGGAAAAGAACCTTGTACGAAGTATGTTTCTATAATATATGATATAATTTAGATTTAGAAATGAATAATCTTTTTCGAATGAAGATTACTGAAGATTACTGATAAATGGATACGATGCAGAAATATCATCAAATTTCATTCAAAGGTTGCGTTTGGTTTATTAAAATCCCTATACGAACATTGTCACAATACAATGAATTTTAAGATAAAATCAGAATATCACTGCATTTTTAGAAGGTGTCACGGGTGTGGCAGTAATGAAGGAAATATAATTTAGCATGAACTTCTTATAAAATAACAAAATACCAAAAAATGCATAAGAACATTTCAGCAACTTGTATCTCATCAGTTTGGTTAAAAATCGAGCTTTTTGAATACTGAAATCAATATATGAAATCAATATTAAAGCTTGAAGAACGCGGTCCAAAAGGATTGGCAAAGTGAATATCATACCGTGAACAGATTTTGGTTTGGTGAAACTTCTCCAAAAAAAAAACTTAATTGTTGTTCTCGTTGTGATTGTTTGAAAAGCCATAAAAGTTCATCAATTACCAACAGTAGGATTAATACTACTTCGCAGCCGACTTAAATGAGACAAAAAATTATAAGATCCTATTCCCCGATTACACTTAACTTATCGACAGAATTTAAAATACACGTATTTCAGAAATTTTACCAAAACTGGAATCTAATATTTTTTTAATCCAATTGCTGTAATAAACATGAAAAAGTAAGGTAGAATTCCAGTCAAATCTTAGTTTCAGGAAAATTACCATAAAAAAGAAACAGAGGGACGAACAGACCGAAGCCAACGACAATATCCAGAATATGTTCACACTATCATGAAAGTGCGAAAGGGAAAAACGGTTGACTTGCATTCCCTGCGAAATTGACTTGTGTATTCCAGATGTATTATGGGCTAATAAATAAACAATCAGTTAGACGAAAAATGTGGCATTTAGGTTAAAAATACATTTTTTTTTCTAACAGAAATTAGTATTTGACGTTGAAATATATAAATCATAAGCATTATTATGATTACAAAATACCTTTATATTAGAATAATTTAAAATTTGACATATTTTAAAGGCATTTTACCTATTTATGATTTTAGGTAATAATTTCATTATTAAAACATCTGTTCTTTTTACAAAACATGTCTTTCGCATTTAGCAAACTAGGTTCATCGTTGTCAAGCCGCATCATATCGTGACAGCTGAAAATTCCAGTAAATGCGATAGGGTTCTGTCTTGAGAGCGAAAGTTTACTTGCACGAGGGCTACAGTTTTCTTGCATGAAAACTCCAGAGGAGCGATAGTTTACTATGATGAATTTTAATAATAGTGCGATCGGACATAAAACTTTCATATTTCGTTTGCTAATCACCACCAAACGGCTACTTTAATATTCGGTTTGTGAAAAGAGTACAATAATGTAAATAAATGCTCAATATTGTGCAAACAAAGAGCTTACTGAACGATTGATGCTTAAAAATGTAATTTATATGCTATAGTTTATTGTGTAGTGGGGTAAAGTTGACTCTGATTTATGCTATAGTTGGTTATTGTACTCCCAAAAATAATCATAATTTACTTGGGTGTTCACAAAACAAATGAAAATGATGAAAGTAACAACATTTTAAATATGGAAAACAAATTCGTATTTTGAAAATATTAAACGATTCCCAATTTTTGCAATGCAGTTCTACGCTTTACAAATGAAACATTTTTATTATTTTAGTTTTAAAATGATGGACCGGACTCATTTTCTTTCTCTATTACCGCGCATTTCTACAACTTATAAAATACAAAGAAGTTACAATTATTTTGAATACATAAAAAATGTTTAAACTCTCAACTGTAAAGTCACATAACAAGTCAGTCACATAAGAAAAACCGAGTGTGGCATTCAAAAAGTATTCAATAATAAACTAATTGCAATTTAAATTTGCAATTCCAGTTATTGCAAATCTTGTGCAACCAGTTTTGACAGCTACCACATAAGTGTTAATAATTTGAAGAATTTCATGAGACTTGCGAAATTCAAATTATTTAGTTGATAACGAAATACCGAAGTTACTGTTAACTTTTTTTCTGCATAGGCGCACATGTGTCTCATCAGTGCAGATCAAACCAAATCATTTGGAAGTCCTTGAACCGAAAAACGTGTAAAAGCTGATAGAGCACAAATAACCAAAAAGGATCTAAATAGACAAGCCAAAATTCAACCAAAATTGATATGTCAATACAAAATTTAAAAAGCATAGAAATTTGATAATCCTATTAGAAAATGCATTTTCCCATGAGACTTTACTATTTTTTCACTATTCCCAATGGGAGTTTGAATTACTAGTATTGCCATTGGAAAAATGTTCCAATTGAAGTTAAAGAAATCCCATGGCACATGCATGGCAGTAGTAAAAGTCCATAAATTATTTCAAAGTCCCATGAGAAATAAAAATATTTGATATTTACTGATTATTCGGAATTCTTTTGGTTTTATGCATTTTTGGACATTTTTTAGATCGTGGATTTCCAATGTTTCTAGTGCTGTTGATGAGGAATTAATTTCCGAAATGGCCATACAGCTCATTTAAATTATTTGCAGTTGGAGTTAACATATGTGTTATGGTCTCATGTTCATTTACTCCATATCCTTTCGTAAAATGTAGTGAAATACCATATTTTTGTATTTTCCATTGGATTTTGAAATTCCCATATTTCTTTTTTAAATTGCTGCCATGTTAAATCATAAGATATAGAGTTAAAAATATGATTTGGTCAGCTCTTTGCGATTTATTCAAACTTCTTGGTCATTCTCAAAAATGGTGGCACAAGATTTGCAATCATTGGAATTGCAAATTTAGATTGGAGTGAGTTAGTATTTAAAACACTTTTGCAAAGTTCTCAAAATAGTAGAGTCAAAATGAAATCTTGGAACTTACACCATGGAAAAGAATACAGCAGTGATCATGGTGATACACAAAAAAAAAAAACTGTTGCACATATGCAAGAAAATTTCGCTTTCAGATATCTGAGTACACGAGTTAACTATAACGATGAAGTTCTTGACCACCTTCGTTTGTTTCAGTATATAACTTTTATTCCTTAGATTTTATTTGTGCAAAATGACTTAAACTGCACGAAATGTTTTCAAGTCTACAAGATATAAGATTTTAAACTGTTGATGGTGTTGTTGTTCTTAAAATGGCGTGTAAGTCAAATAACTGACCCGAAGACACTCAATATGTGTGTTGAAAAGAAAAAAAACTATGATACAGAACATACGTTTAACAAGAAGTATTAAGAAAATGGGATGCAACAATCATATCTTGAATTATGTAAAAATATCGTTTTAATTGAGAAAAATTCAGATATATCAGACGACAAAAAAATTAGAATGTAAGTAAACTTTACTGAGAATGCAAGTCAACCGTTTTTCCCATTCGCACTTTCATGATAGTGGTTCAGCTTTTTGAAACTTTTGAAACTTTTGAAACTTTTTATTTCACTAAAGGCCAGCATTAAGAATTGGGAGAGTTGCCTTTCTTTCAATATAAACTTGTAAATGGTTGTATGTACATTTACTTTTTATCCTTTCATTGTTTAAGAAGTTTATACATATTACAAAACCCGAGGTTTTTTTGCATCTTTCTAAAAGCAGGACCAACATTGCAACTATCCCCATACATCCCATGTTGATATAGAAAATATTATGGCTATGAACATGTTGAGAAAGAAATAGCACGTAACCAACAGAAATAAACATAAACGAAACTCAAAAACATATACAAATCAAACTTATTAAAAGCTTTTTAGACCATTGGGATAGCAAGCAGTTGGCAGTAACAGAAGGGAAATTGGATACTTATTTTAAAATTAAAAATGTTTTTTCCAAGAATCATATTTATCTATCAGTAACTCACAATTAAGAAGAGCAATATGTAAAATAAGAATAAGTGCACATGATCTGAAAATAGAAAGGGATCGTTACAAAAAAAACATATATTGAAAGGTCATTGAGAAAATGTGAAAAATGTGATTTAGACGAAACAGAAGATGAATTCCATTTTATAATGAAATGTCCTTTATACCATGACAACAGAGAATTACTCTTTAAAAAAAGTAGGAGAGTTATGTTCTAATTTTATAACTTTACCAAAAGAAGCCAATTTTTGTTTGTTTATTTACTTAATGAAGATGTCAGAATTCTAAAAGAGTTAGGACAATATATTATAGACTGTACCAATATAAGAAGTGAACACAGCTCTCATAAGAAAAAGTAAAACATATATCTATAATTCGGGTACCTCTGGCCCTGTCCAGCCGTATATATAATCATGAGAATTTTAGATGGTGTAATTTTACTATTCTTATATATGTATCAAAACAACGGCAGTAGAATACCGAAGGAACAAAGCACAAGATTACATAAATCAAAGAGACAAGGCAAAATCAAGACCATCAGAAGACGGAAGACCACAGACATCACATGCCCACAAAACACACAACCACTCCATATACAACACAAAAAACTAAAGCACTAACAGTGTCAATTTATTCAATTTATTCAGGTTAAAAAAGGACTTCACATGGAACAGAACAGAACAGAACAGAATTTATTTGGTTTAAAATCCAATATACATACACGTAGGATTGATACCAAAACATACAAAACATCACAAACAAGAAAAAAACTTATTATTATATAAAACATAGTCCTGTAAATGTCCAACACTATTTATGGGAAAAAACTGCTTAAATATGTCAGTTAAAACATTTCATACATAATAATACATCAGATTGTATAATGTAATGGTGAGTAAGGAGGTACCAGACAACGAAGTCACACTAAGAAGGATCATATATATGTAATTAAATTTTAGGAAATGTGTCTCTTTCACAATACATTTCATTTACGCCTTCCACTATTACTTTTAGAATATCAACTTCTTCAGTGGAGAGCATAAACTTTAACTTTTCTTTGTCGTTCATAACTTGAAAATCTGGGGTCATTTCAGCAATTTTGCAGAACAGTTTAGTTCAGTGTGAACAGTGTGAACTTTCAATATACAAGAGTGACATCAGGTGCTCCAGAAGGGTTTAGCATGTCCTGCTTTGTATACAGCACCCGTCACACGGTCAGGTAACAATGATACATGTATATCATGTAATTATTCCCCTTGAGGGATCATTTGGAACAACAAATATTCTTCTTATTATTCTTATTCTTATAGGGCGTGGACCCTTAGAAAATATGTCATGTGCTAAAATGCTGAGTGGGATAGATTGGAGAGTTATAACAAAAACCAGTACTTCGGAGCTAGCCCGAAAACTGATTTTATTTGGAAACTTGCATCTAAATTTAAGGAAATTTTATTTAAAACTAACTGCAAAGCTCTGACCTTATCTGATTTTTGCTTTTCTTTTTAGCTTCTATTGGCAATTTGTTCCATGTCAAATTTACATATATTTCGGTTTATGGATTTCCAAATGCTTTTATTTGACTCTACACTGAAGAGACATAAGTTCAAGTTGACGAAATGGCTATATCCAGAAAATAAAACAGTTTGTTATATATATTCATATTAAATACAATAAAGTGGCTGGAGACCTACATGGTCACTTCTGTTTCTTTATGTTATCCTCGTGGTCCATGGAAAGGGGCAAATAACCCTTCGATGAACAATGTATGAGAAAAGGGGTCAGCCTATATATCATTTTTACATTGCTTTTTCATTGATTCATGCCTTGGATTCTAAGTTTATTATTCGGAGACATTTAATGTACATGTCAGATGTATCTCTCTTACTCGCATTTTTGCAGAATAATAAGTGACGTTCACAGCGTAAGCCGAATATTAGAAATCGCACCACCAAATTACCACTGTATTTATAGTGAAACTTGTGAAAAGCATCGAGTTTATAATGAACCTTGTAGAACTATGACGCCAATCTCTGAAATACTTTGTATCAGACTACAAGATTTGAATAAAGAAAGTTTTCAAACGTCAGACTTCATTTTAGGTATCAATAAATAGGTCTGTACTGGGAAATCATTTGCCAATCTAGTAATTAATGGTCTCATGAATAAATCCAATACAATGCATATTTTACAATCACTCTCAACGAGTGGTCGTGAAGGTCGTCAGTTGTGTGAAGATCGTCAACTGTTTACCAGTCGGAATACATTTTTTGTTTTACTATCTTAATAAAACAACAAGAAAACTTTTTACATGATTTTCATATATTTTGCACGCTAAAAGGTCTTTTAAAAAAAGACATGGTGAATTAATTTAGATTAAACATATACACAATATATACATATGACAAAGTATCCTATCAATTTCATTGGCTGAAACAGTCACATGATTTTAAAAATATTTAACGTATTTTCATCTTTGTTTCTATTTATATGTATATTGACGCCATGTTTCTATTTTTAAATATATTGACGCTATGTTTCTATTTATAGTTATGTTGACGCTATATAACTAAATTTATTTCCAGTTTGACTTTCAAGTCTTATTTTTTCACCGCGAAAGATCTTATAATAGAAATAATAAAAAGTACGGTCTTTACATATATTAAGAGCACGGATATATTAAACAGCCGAAATCGATACAAATAGATTTAAAAGTTGTCCCATGGTGTTTTTAAGCGCTGCACATATATAGGAAAACAAAAAAAGTTTTCTGGTTTCTTTTATTTGAATATAACAGATGTGTTTGCATATATTATCCTTTGCACACATGCAACAAACTCACTCTTGTCGGTGTGCAGATTGATTTCATTTTCGCCTTCAACCAGAGCTTCTACTTGGAAATAAATTCAGACAAAATCTTACTGCACAAAAATGCAATGTGATACAACCAAAACTACATATGTAATATAACAATAATGGACCTTTTACTCTGTCAATATGTTATATATGGACCTGTTAGGGATATATTGACCGAGGACTACGTCCTCGGTCAATATAAACCTAACAGGTCCATATATAACATATTGACCTCGTAAAAAGTCCATAATTGATAAATATTACACAGTCATTGTATAATTCACCGAGAAAATATGGTTGTTATTACTTTTCGTTGGTCTTCTATTTGTTCTAGTTTAGTTGGGGACACATTGAAAGATTTTCTTCTCTAAATATACCTGGCCAATTGGAACCATACTTGGTCACAACTGTCCTTGGTTAGTCCTATTTGAGAATGTCCGGTCATAAGTCATAAAGCTTTATTTATAGTCGGTACAAAAATAAATACAAACATAAGCTCTGATGAGCTTTTAAAACCTACATTTAAAACACAACACAAAATAACAATACACACATTGACATTATCGTGAATGCAACACATAAAAAGCATATCAAATAGCACATAAAAATAGCACATAAAATAGCACACAAAAAGCACAAGGAAACTTTAGAACTTGTAATTAAAATGCAGCACAAATTAAATAACCTAATAAGCAAGCAGTAGTTAATGAAGCTAAAATAATTAAATGAAAATGTATGCCTAAATTACTATACAGTAGCAGCAAATTATTTACTGGATTCGCAGGCAAACTAGTGGCATGAACCGCCAGACCAAGAACTAATCAAGTTTTTAAAATGATTTAAGAACATATCTTTTCGGAATTCGTCTGGCAGTTCATTCCAAAGTAAGTCTGCATCAGATCCAAGATGGCCGCCAGTGGGAACGGCAGCATAACATTGAACCCAGTGGGAAAGTATTCAAAGATCTTCTCTGGAGCGCCAAATTAAGCCTATTGAAACCAAACTTAGTCACAATAGTCCTTTTCTAGTTACTTTTAAAAGAAATGTGCCAAGCTAATCGTTATACCTAATCCAAAATGGCCACAGTGAAACATAGTTTAACATGGAACCCTATTTGAAAACGCATTCAAAGACCTTCTTCTCTGAAATTACTCGGACGATTGGGTACAAACTTGATAACAATTTGGTGCATGGCCCCCTTTGAAAATGTGTCTGTCAAATCTTGAAATCATCCAACGTTTCCGCCATCTGAGAACTTAGTTTAATAATCGACCATAAGGGAAAACACATTCAAAGCTTTTCTCCTCTGAAACTACCAATGGAAACCAAACTTGGTCCCAACTGTCCTTATTTAGCTTTCTTAGAAATTTTATTTTTAGGTAAGCCCTCACTATATCTATGCGAAATGCATTCAGGTCTTCTCCTCTGACACAATGGGTCATATTACATCGAGGTCTATAAATATACAAGAAAATGAGATCTTTTAACATTTTGGTTATTTGGGCTGTCTATGACAGCCATGGACCAAGTGAACTACATGCTCCTGAGAGCCTCTAGTTTTAAGATAAGCTTTATAGAGAAATTCATATGTTTGCTGTGCCAGGGGTGGGGGAGGGGTAACTTCCTATATTTTGGTATACGGGGATGTGCCAAAAATTCACGTATATACTTTTTAGTGAAATATGTTTTTAACCAACTGTATATAAATTCCCATATAGAAACAATAGGATGGGTCAAAATTTATTACTTTTTTTCAATGCAATATATGTTGTATATTTTGCTTTGTTTCTTTGATGTTTTAAAACTCATGTTCAAATCAGCGTGTAAATTTCGGGTTGTTATATAAATTTGGGGTATGTTTTAATTACACGAGTATATAAATTCGGGGTGTGTTTCCTATATCAATTTGGCACATCCGTACCAGAAAATATACCAAATGACCCCCAAGTTGCTGTGTATGAATTATTTCTAGAAATATAATTTTAACAGACAAATGCCCTTTGGTCTGATAGATTAACTTGTAAAAAGAGTTCGAAGAATGCTTCGCGTAGTGTTTACTGGTGAAGGGATCTAACGGAGACAATTTTATCGCTAGTTATCCTCCCAAATAAGCAGTTGTCATAAAAAGGGTGATAACTCTAATTCTTCAAGACTATCAAACATGATCAAATTTCCTAATTCCCGATTGATATGATTAATTGAATAATTTTTCCCCCATGAACTGATGACTACATTATATGTGGCGAGTCGCATGACCATGTAACGTTTAAACCTCAAACAAAGTCTACTCCCGGCAGTCTATATACT
This sequence comes from Modiolus philippinarum, assembly GCA_002080025.1. NCBI lineage: Eukaryota > Metazoa > Mollusca > Bivalvia > Mytilida > Modiolidae > Modiolus > Modiolus philippinarum. The sequence goes on along the minus strand of MJUU01043740.1, from coordinate 112,451 downwards.
CATTGTAAAGCCACTTATTTTAGCTTGACCCCATTTTGTTGTCGGCAAAGCTAATGAAAGGAAGTACAATCCACCAAAGATCATAGATGATCATTAACCTAAATTAATTGTGACCCTTTTGACCATCCGTACCATAATGTTCTTATAATACATATAGAGGAAACAATTAAATTTATCTGAAGTTCTTATTCTTAGTCAAGTACAGATGGAATTTGAAATACTGACAACCACTTTATATTTTAAGTTTAATATCCTTTAAGTTATAGCCTTATAACTTTGACACAGCATCAAATTGTATTTCGCTGATATATCGAGTTGGAATAAAAACGAAATACCAATTTTGCATTTTATGTGAGCTGCTACGACCTTTATAAAAAAGGATATATAAATCATAACGAAGCATGTTTGTCATCATAGACCTTGTTGATAATATTAAATTTTCCAAAAAAAAAGAAATCAAAAAGGAAAAATGAAAGGAAATGCAGTGAATGTACATGTGACAAAAAACGCACACGATACATATAAAACTCCAGTTTATCAATGACAGGGCTTTTATTCCTGTCTACATCTTGATGTCGCCTGAAGGTCTTCAACTAGAGGTGAACAATATTCACCCCCTAAAGCGAGATCAAGAAGGCCCCTAGGCGTGCACTTAAGTGGTATTCTTGACAAAAATTATATCAAGGTCACTCCCTTGCTCCCCACCCGCCATGGAGTGCCAACTTGGGCGATGCTCAGGGTTATCCAGCTGAAAGCACCAGGGTTACAAGAAGATAATAAAAATGTTGAGCAAAAGTTTCACCAGTTTTCTTGGTAAAAAATATCTTTTTTTGTTTCAAGGTACCGATTACTTATTTTCTCAAGTGAAGGCAGACCTTTGTCATTCGATTGAGAAATCACTAAATAGTGAAAAAATAAGGAAAGAACTGGTTGCTTATAAGAAGGAAACAAACGAATGTCTTTCGCGGTCTTGTTTGAAACCTCCATATGAGTACCAACGTTCACGAATCTTTTCTGGATGTCTCTGGTTATTCGGCAGCGGTTATTTAGCAATAACAATTGTTTTCCTTGTTTGATTCTATTTTTTCCTGCAGTTCCCCTCTCTTGATTACGTCTGTCCTTAGCTGATTTTTTTTGCTGATTTCCAAATGATTTGATTTGATCTGCACTTAAGATACATAAGTTGTCGAAATTGTCAGGTGCAAAAACTAACTATTAACTTCAATATTCTGTTATTTAGCATATGCTTTTGTTAATAACCCAAGTTGAGACATTTCAAATCAATTGCTTATTTTCATCAAAATCAACCAAAGTTTCAAGAAAAATTGTGTGTTTTTTTTAATTAAAGTTATTTGATTGTTGACACTATAAAAAAAAATCAAAAACTTTGAACAAATTTGTTTTATTGATGAAAACTTTGAAATTCTCATCCGGGCTAACGTTTTTTTTTTTTTTGGTTAAAGAGTGACTTATACCATCTTTTCAGCGTGTTCAAAGCCAAGTAAATACATGCATGTCTGTCGATGCTATAAGAATGTTTCGTGGTTCCGGGTTTGCCAAACAAACTTGAAAACCTGACAATAAACAATTTCAACGTATCAAGGACAACTTGGTCTGGAAACATAATTCAAGATATGGGCGATATTTGAACATATTTGATCAAACAAAAAAATCTTAAAATGCAAAAACATTTAGGACATATTAAATTGATCGAATAAAGATTATGAGATACATAATCTAATCTATATCATATGAGACAATATTTAGAAATGCGCAAAATCAGAATTTTCAGAAGTTAAAGGCAGGGAAACACTATAACTTAGCAATTTTTTTATGTCAATTTTCATTGGAAAAATAAGTATGGTGCATGAAAATATAGTGCTATTTCAAAAGAATTCACGAATACACATATAGTTGCATGGCGATATTAACTTTTACATATATTGACATTTTCTTTATAAGAAGCGGTCAGAGCATAAACTCTCATACTGGTTGATGGGGAAAGAGACAGGTGTAAAAATTTCTCTTACCGGAAATCTTTAGAGACAAAAGCAAAAACCTGTCCTTTTTTCAGTTATGTTCGCTGACTTTAAAGTTTTTCTGTTAATAAAGTACCCAAGGGCTGGCATTAAGGGGTATAGGATATAAGGATAGTACATTTTTACCTTCGATTCTACTAATAAATGATTAAACAACTCTTGTTGAACGCTTTTCTTTTCAAGACATGCATGTTTGGTAAATTATAAGCACACTTAATTATTGTTATTTCACGAAATTATCATAAAACCTAAAATGGCACGTGTAATGCCATCTGTAACTATACCAATAACCAAGTTAATTGTCACCTCTTTCTGTAAATTAAGAACTAGCTGTCACCAAGGATCTTGCAGTCACACAGGTACCAGTGATGAATTTGTAATAATTCAAAACATTTTTAACCCCAAAAAATGTTTACTATAATACACAACAATATAAATATAGAATGAAAATATTTTGATATAGAGAAAAGTGGTATGAAAAGTTTTGGTGTGACAAAAATATTTCAAAGACATTAAATATCTTCTAAACAACTTAAATGAAAACGTTTCCATTGGAATGGGCGATTTCTAAAAAAAAAATATAGGGTGTAATTTTAAGTCATTTCTGCACAGAAATTTCACAGGCGCTGCAGCATAGTTACAAACAACGCAATACCATGTGTATTGCGGGTGTTCCATTTGAAACTTTGAAATGCCTGAATTTGATGGGTTGAAAATGCCAATATTTGTGTTGATGAATTTTGCTTAGGTTTTGAAAGACTCTTAGGGGACGATCATTTGATTTTCTCGGGGAGGCTTAAGGTGTCTGCAGGGTATTAATTTCCTATTATAGAATTTTGTAAAATTTTCTGTGTAGAAATACAATAGTATTATTGTTCAAAATGTAAAATAAAATTTTGGGGTCACCGTGCATTTAAACGCAAAATCTGAAATTGAAAATTTCAAGATTTTACATAGAAATGATAGGGAAAATGATCATTTATATATTTCAGTTATAGTGTACTTGTTACTCAATAATTATATGTCTCTGATTATAGTTTTTTTTTTTTTTTGTATAAAAATAATAAATATTTTAAAGAGTAATTCCGGTTATTGTCACCCATCAGTGAATTCCATAAATGAATGTCGCCTTTGTCAACATATTACTTTGATGTGATGATTAACTTTTCCCTACGATTGATTTTTTAGAACATTAAACAGAAAATAACAATTTCTTGCCTCAGAACCATTCAACCATAATTTTTTACAATATAAAGAAATTAGCATCACACGCCAACGATACATAAATTATGACAAGATATTACAGATTACAAAAACTAATGTCAAATTACTTGTAAAGGTGTTTATGGACACACCTGGTCGTGTGTTGTTAGCGTGAACAAGGGATCTAGTAACACGTCTTTATTCATACTACATTTGGTTCCCTTTAATCCAATAAATTATTCTTTAAAGTACGTAGTATGAGTAGCAGAAAATTTGCAACTAGAATGGAATCTCAAACCTATTTATTTGGTGAAGCTTTGCTGACAAAATCTTGCCTGGAAACGGGCCCCTCTGGATTTTACTTCAATTTTCCATTAGCTGCCTATATGCATTTAAATATATGAAAATATAATAGAAGATGATAGAATTTTGTGCATTTTTAAAGCAATTTAATGTGGCTTATGACCAAGGACGCTTATACATCCTTGCTTTGACCAAGTAAATATGATCCATGTGCAAAAATATTTAACACTAATTGAAAGGATGCTTCAGAAAATCTGAAAATTGAGGAGCATACTCCCTTAAATTATTTCATAACATTCGTACATGGGCTAGTCTTTGAGGGGTTGCAAATGCATAAGATGAGTAGATGATTTATAGAATTGTATACTATTTAGACTTTTCACTTATACCTAGTTTATGCAGATGACCAATTTTCTTTAGTTCAGATGTAATTAAAACCTTTACAAGTCTGAAAAGAGATCAAACACCAAGAAGTAACATCTAGAAGAAAAAAAAACAAATATTGAAAGAGCTTTGCATTAACGAGATATTCCTTAGTTTAACAGTTAACATTATACATAGAATTTAAAAAAAAATAAAATCAGCAACTAAAGAAACTACATTCATGAAAGAATTGAAAAGATATGGTGCTCTTGGCACACACCGGTTTTCACATGGTCATCAAAATACCCCCGCACAAGTTATATTGTTTTATTTTTAGTTATTTGTAAAATCAATTACATATTATACCTGTCAACTTTTCAGTGTTAAACTTTACACTTATAAAATTACCTTTACATATTAAGAAAACCACAATCCCTTGACTTGTTGGGCTGAAAAACTAAAGGTGTGTTTACTTCTTTGTAAATGAACTAAAGATGTTGGCATTGATGGTTACTAAGGAAACGAAGTACCGAATGTAATTATTATTGAATTACATCAATAAAAATTCTTCTAGACATTTATCCAATCTAAAAAGGGTAAAATAACTTATAATAATCGATTTTTGTTTGTGTCACTCAATAATAGTTATAGTATATGTAAAATACAGACGACTATATTTATCGTCTGCCGATCGCGTGGCAGATTCTGACGAAGATGTTGAGTTCAGATACGAGAATACGGCTGATGGATAAATGAATGACTCACGAAGCACATAAGGTGCATGAAAGAAGATTAAAAATATTTGATGTGTGAATTGATTGTATATGTGTGTGTACTATAGTATAAAGTTGTGCTTGTGTCGGTTTTTTCTTTAAATATATAAAATCTACAATAACTTCATAACCAATCTACGTACATAGGATAAGATTGGCGAGTCAGTTTCCGGAGATTTGTTGACAACTCATGTTCTTATGTAAACAAAACAGAGTGATGACACTTTTTAAATATACACGGTATACCTACCTCGATTTAACATCGATGTCAAAGGGGGTAAGCCCGGAAATAATCTCTATTGTTTCTGCCACTGACAATAAACTTATTTGAGGAGAACAAGATAATGTATTTTCATTGGTTAATTATGTATGAAAGAAAAACGTAAATTGCTATGTTGAAATGTAACATCTTCAAAAAAGATAGTGATTCCTTGGAATATATATTGACCGGCGAAAAGTAAAATAATATAATCATTTCTAAACTAGAATTGGGGTCAATAAGTAATATAACACCCCCTGCGTTGCAATAGAATCAAATTAACGGATATACGCGTTATTACATTAATTCAGGATCTCTGGATTAGATTCAGTGTGTTTGTGATATTAAAATGAACTTTCTGGATATAATTTGTGGTCATCATTCCTGTCGGACTTTATACAGTCTTCCAGAATCTTCAGGGACCAATTCTCTCACAGGTTGTGTTAATTCCTCGTCCAAGATGTATATATCTTCTAGTAATTTATTTAGTGTGACAATAGTGATATGTGTGTTATTATGTAGTTTGGTTCCATGTATATGTAGTGCCCGAATAGACGCAGAAGCACAAGCATTGGTAAGCATTTGTCTTTCATTAACATTAAGCAATAAATATCCAATATGCAGTTGGCTCCAAGAAGCTGAGAACAACAACTACATGCTTTCAGATGCAATGTAGCATTTCAAGAAACCCCCCTTCTATGATAAGTGATGTATGTAGTTCAAATTTGATGCTTTGAATTGCATGAGTCTTACACCGTACTGATTGAGTTCCAAAACTGATGACACCTTATCTTTTTTTCAACAATTAGTTCATGTAAATGTGTTTTTTTTATTATTCCGTTGATAAACTCGTGTGACATTTTATTAGTAGTGCAACATTGTCTAATTTCGTAACACAGGATTTCTGTTTTCGAGATAAAATATTGCTAAGACTTTGTGTTGTCCATGAAAAAGAAAGGAAATGGGGTAAATGTCAAGGAGACAACATATCATATCCAGGTTAAAACGACCCCAAAACAAAACATCTAGGGGTCACCATATGGTCGTCAACACAGTGAGGAACCTCACACCNNAAAAAAAGTGAATAAATCAATGGAAACAAACGACATCCAATAACCCAAATATCAAGAAACTAAAATGTTATAAGAAGACAAGGACAAGCCAATGACCAACATATTCCTGACTTGGGACAGGCGCAAAAATTGCATACTGACAAGACTCAATAATGAACTTTTCGAGGCCCATATATCTTTAGTTATATTATAAATTGGTTAGATTTATTTAATTTATTCATAATTTGCTTGTAATTTCATTTAATGTTATTTGTTGTTGTATAAACATATGTTTGTATGTCTTGTATGTTTTGTCATTGTGTTTGCTTGGCCCCTATGGGCGTAAATTTGCAAATAAAGTTATTAACGACACTATAAGGAACACATCAATGTGTTTTTAAGATGCGGAATAACAACTGGAACGATCTTCTGAATGGACATTTGCCCCATACCTCTCTTGGCAATTTGCTGCTTTTAAAACATCTATATTCTTATAAACTGAAACATAGTCCTATTAAACAGTAATTAACCTAGTTAATTTGTTATGATAGTCGATAAATCATGTTGCCTACATTAAGTGCATTTGCTGTCGTGGTATACTGGAAGTTATGAAAGTAATATTAAAAGCATATTTCATAGAAATCCTGGCACCAATACACAACCTTCTTCTGTAACCAGATGTTTCCCGTGTTTTTATAAGGCACAATAAGTTTAACAGATCTTCAGTGAACAATCGGTGAATCGTGCCAAAGATGAAACAGTACATCTGTTGTACAGGTCGGTCTTTATAATTTGATAAAACAAAAAATTTAGTCATTCATATACCTGTTGTTAGTACTAAACTCAGTATGATTCAGGAAAAGAAATTAAATTAAGAAATGACTGAAATGGAATGGGAACACTCGTGTAAGTGCTATACACATTATTTAGATGGCCATTGACTGATTATGACAGTCTTATTTCGGAGAAAACGTTGAAATGGTTGGGTTGTTGGGAGAGGGGCAAAGATGCATGCCAATTAAAAATAACCACCGCCTTTTTGGGGGGTTTACAGTCCTAGTGCCTTTCATATTTCGACCGGTGTTCTTCAGACATTGCTGACATTGCTGCATTTCAAGGTGTGACAAACTATAAACTAGTCGTATTTCAACATACAATGATAGTGATATTAAATTAAAATTTAGGTGAAACGATATACAACTCATTGACACAATGTATTGAAGCCAGGTGAGACGATAGACAATTAATTGACATTGTGTATTGAAGCCAGGTGAGAAGAGGTTATTAATCCATATTTCAGGTGGTATAATCATCAATTTAAGTGATTGTAAACACAACTTGCAGTCACGCGATTTTTATTTTAATAAATTGATATCGTAAACCTGTAATTTGCAAGTCAGTTGAAATTGCATGATTAGATTTATTTTCCCTTCAAATATTTTGATCTTCTTTTGATTAATATTTTCCTCCTTCATGTCCTTTTTTATCCTTAAATTCTTATTTTTTCCTCGTGTGACCCTTGAATATGAAATGAATCTTCTTAAGCAGCATAGATTGTATTGACTTCAATTACTTTTTACCATGTCGCGCACTTTAAAAAAAAGGTGCACCATTCACACCTGTCAATGTGCAATGTACTGACTCAGCCTCTTTAAGGAGTGTAGCATTGATGAGTAACACCGGGAAAGGACGGGATACTTCCCGTATGTTATACAGTTACATAATTAAATTCAATACAAATGATATTGACTCTAGCGACACATCAAAGATTAATTAGATATTCACAATTTCATCTGATTTGTGAAAAATCGATTATAATTAACTGAAGATAGTACTATTATACTACTGCTAATATCAAATCCAGAACAGGGTATTAATAATCTGGTTGTCCCATTTTCGACTTGTTTAGTTGCTTAACATTTATGCATTAACATTGTTTTAATTATGTTAAGGGTAGTCGGAGTTTTAAAAAATGTACGTTGGATAGGCCAGCTATGTAATTCAGATACACTAAAATTCGCACTAGATTATGTTCATCGCTCTTAACGTTGTGTATATTGTTTCATTCTCATTATATATTCCTGATTCAAGTTAATTTTGTCCTGTTGACACGAGGATACGAAAGGTCTGAAGATCACACACTGACATTTTAAAAAAATTAAAGCAAAAGATTATCATCTAAGGCCTAAAAAACAAACCTGTGTTTCTGGTAACATACTCTTCAAAATTAGGGTCGGTAGGTAGGCATTTTTTACATAGACATATAGAGAGTAACTTCTGGACTTTAACAGTGCTTTTTGAAAAATTGCCCAACAAAGGCAATTTTAGCCCCAAAAATCTAGGGTCTGTTGGGTTACCGGAAACACAGATTTTTTTTATTCTGCCTACACAATGCGAATACTTAATTCGAAGTTACTGTAAATTGTTGATAGAAAAGCAAGAAAAGATGAAACCTGTTTATAGCGAATCTGTAAATAATATAGATGTTCTATTGCCTTATCTAACCCTGAAGTTAATACTGACCCCATGTTGCCCTGTTTACATTGTACAAATTGTAGACATGTGCGGTTTTAATGTCCTTATGTCAAGTGAACACTTTACTAATTGACCACACATTAGTATGTGTAATAACCACAAGCTATTCGAAAAACTGCATTTATGGCTAGTGTAAATAAATAAAAGGAAATAGATTCGTAAACTTTACTGGTTTTAAATGACGTTTTAAATATACATGTAGTAAAAATGGTAAATAGTCACAATTTAAATTGTTCTGCCTCCATTAAAGAGAAAGAAAGAATTAAAGAAAATAATCCAGACTAAATTAAAAATATCACTCATTTCAAACATACTACTGCCGTTGTTTCAAACAACATAGCAAAAAGATTCGGTGAAACTGAAAAAATATCACAGTGAAAAACATTTGTCGTGAAGCTAAATTTGTCGAAGGAGAAAACATTTGTGTTATGCACAAAATAGCATGCAATGAATTATGTTAAATGGAATAAATAAAGCATGTTACATATCCTTGGCAACTGTTATAATATGTACCGTTAGTACTATATTGTATATAAGTCGATTTTGTATGTAGGCTAATTGACATAGTTTACTAAAGATAAAGCCAAAACCTATCCAATTCCGATTTTATTTGTACAATTCCGATGCCGTTATACTTTCTGATTGGGATGATATCATAATGATTAGCACGCCAATAAAGCTACATATCCCTCTAATTTTGTTGAACTGTATTGTAAAAGTAAAGAAATAACAGCACCTTTCAGGGTCAAGTCAAAATATAACAATAAAACATAAAACATATATACACAATCCCGGGGGGGGGGGGGGGGGCACCTGGTCTGAAAATTGACGGGGTGTTCTTCCAGTGGTTCAAAAGCCTGACCCCTTTCTAGACAAATTTTGACGGATTCCTATACCCCATTCTAGACAAATGTGTACAAGTATAGAACCCTTCTTATAAAGAGTAGAATTTTTCTTCATGTCAAGTCAATATACCAATTAAATAGTCAAATAATTTGGTAGAATGCAATTATTAGCAACTGATTCTTGCTGAAAGATGCTTTTATGATATATTTATGCAACCAGATCTTCATCGACAAGAAAATCTGACCCCTTTCTAGACAATTCAGCTAAAAATGCAACCCTGTTTGTCGGAACATACCCAGTACCACTTATATAGGCAGTGCCCCCCCCCCCCGGTACACAATATTCAGAGTACCATTATTTATAAGTCAAAAGAATGGCTAGTTGGAAGGTTTGGGCCCAATAAAACTAGTTTAACCCCGCCGCAGCAGGTTTGCGCCTGTCCTAAGTCAGGAAATTTATTAAGCCTTTGTGTGTCTTGTCTGTTTTCTAGTTAGTTCACTTTATGTCTATCGGAGTCTAGGAAGATGCTTATTTCGCTGAACTTGATTACTCTTTTATTTAGGGGCAACTCCGACCTACCGTTGGATGTGGGGTTTCCTCACCGTTCATTGAAGATCTTATGGTGGCTTTGAGTTGTTATTGCTCCCCTTAGGGTCGTTGTCTCTTTGACACATTCCCCGTTTCCCTTCTTTTTCTTACTAGTTGACATGTTGACCGGAATAGCGCTACAGCTTACTTTTAAAGGATTGAGTTTGGATTAAGAAAATGCTGACTTTATTTAAAGAGTGGTTTTCGAATTTTTGGAAATTTATGTTTTTCAAAAAAATCCATTTGTTATTGTTCCTTTAGTGAATAATTAGTAAGAAAATGAAACTCATCTTCTACAACTTCACAACGTTTAACATATTCTTCGTTAACGAATATGTTATGAATATTTTGGAGCGACCAGAAATCTTTTCTTCAATTTGGTTAAGATTTACCGACATTTGAAATTAATTAATTCCGTTTCTTGATCAATGACTTCCATATGAAAATAATTTTGATTTATCACAGTATGATGAAAGTTTTTATAGTTACTTTCTGGAACTATCTTGTTGTTGACTTGCAATTTTTACCTTATTAAAAGGTAATATAAAATTTTTAGTTTTCACTACTCAGATCAAACTTTGAATATATCACTGGCAAAAGAATATCTTATTTGAAGCAACAAGCATTGCTCTTGTTTTACATATGCTCTCACTATATCGATATTAAAATACGACATTCACTGTTGTTATTTGTTTTGTCCAAAACCTCTCCAAATATTTTACACAGTTCTATATGATGGGTATTTGCCTGTAGAATTGTCAAATTGTTCCATTAATATGGTTGTACATCAAGAAATTTGAGCCATTGTTGCTTCTGCCCAGTGTATTGTGGTCGTACTAGTCATGCCACCCTCGGCGTGTTTTCATTTTGATACTTTCTGTTTGCACTGAAACAAAAGTAATATACACAATGTATTGTACAGATGTTGAGATTTTCGTGGGTGTTAAGATGTTTGTATTGTGTATCTGATAAATATAGAAACAACATGTAATATCTGGGCTATAACATGTAAATAACTGGAAAAGATTTTGCTTTTTGACCCCTGTGTGCTAATGCCAAACGCTATAGTGACAGATAAAGTCTGGAAATCAATGGGAATGATTGATTGATTGATTAATTAGTTTTACGTCCAGTGAGCAATATTTCAGTTATATCAGGACAAGAAAAGTTAATCGATTCAAAACATTATGTGAAAAAGAAGAAAGGTGGAACGGACAACAGTGGTAACGAGTGTTGTTTGTCACTGGAAAATCGGACAAATGGGTGGGGAATTAAACTTTCTATGCACCCCCATCGGAGTGAAGTAAAGTAAAGTAAAGTTCTTTATTAACCAATCAACATGATCAAGGGTCCTCAATTGGACACATGAAAATACAAACATACATGATTATATAACAATTCATACACGAAATCAACATATCATTAAACATACTGATTAGAGTCATATTAAGAGTGATACCGGAGTGATATATAGAAGGGACGTTGCGTTTCTCCACACCGTTTATCTGAAATTCGAATGTTACATTTACTTACTTTGCACTTCCCGTTTATTAGATTTAATATTTGATTTTTTCAGAGTTACTTATCTAAATATGGTTATATTACTGGTCAAACTCCAGAGACAGGCAACTTAATGAACAAAGAAGATTTTCCCAAAGCCATCAGGAACCTTCAAAGTTTTGGTAATATACCAGTTACAGGCATCTTAGACCAGCGTACCAAAGAGTTACTCCTGAAGCCGCGTTGTGGTAACAAAGACACCATCGACGATTCATCTGACCGTACTCGCCGCTACGTGTTAGCACCGTCAAAATGGGACAAACAGACACTCACATTTAGGTATGTTTTATTTTGATATAAGCTAGATTGCTGCCATTGAAAGACTCTACAAATATAATCTTCTATAAATATGCATGTTTAATCCCCAGTTGTGTGCATTATAGAGGGTCCTCAAGGGGGGTCCTAGGAATCAAATAATCATTAAATTTTTGCCTTGGTAATCAAATAATCAATAAATTTTTACCTTGGTAATCAGTAAATTTTTGGCTTAGTAATAAAAAAATATATAAAAATGCAAGCTAATAATCAAATAATCATTAAATAAATGCCCTCGTAATCAAATAATCATAAAAAAATACCCTGATAATCAGGTAATCAAGAAACCCATGACGGGCCTCATTATAATTTGATAAAAAAAGAAGTCGTGGGTTTTGTTGTATAAATCTATGGTTAATATACATAGTTCTTTTATGTCCAAGTAACGTTTTGCAACTTGTCCCGCTTTAATTATAAAAATCTTGAAGGCTACCACTTATAATTTGAAATGATGAATAAATTGAGAAACAAATTTAAGGACAACTCAAGTGCAGTTTTTAAGATTTCCTGTTAGTAAGTGTCACGAGGTATGGAGGCCTCGGGAACTTCCAAAAAGTATTTTTATTAATGTACGATAGATCATTTATCCGATTTTAACATGAGTTCTAAAGTATGTGAAACGGTGACCTAGAATAACATTTTACTAGCTTTCATTGAAAGATTATATCGCCTCTAATGATTGACCCCCCATGGCAAACCTCAATTAATAACATGTGGAAGGACATTCACTTGTTAGTGTGAGAAGATTTGGGAAAGTAGCAACAGTTAAGCCAATCAAAATTCACGTTATACCATGGTTCCACGTGCATGGTAAAATCATATGTCTTATGACATCTAATATTTCACTTGTATATCAGTATGTGAACAGTCATGATTTGTGAGATGGGGCCGCCATTTTGATTGTAGGATACAGAAGCAGAAGATGTCACGATTTAGGCGGGATTTATCATCAGTGGTATCTTGCTATTGTACCCTTGTTCATCATGTTGTCATGTAGATTAGAAACATCACAACCTGGATGAATGAGGGCATTTGGCAATGACTTGACAACGAGCTGACAGTGGCGAGGATCATCGGACGTGGACTCAGATATCAAGTGATTTTTATGTGAATATTTTGGTTTTTATGTAGACGTTTCTTTTCATTATAAGTAGCTAGATATTTATAAGTAGTTTTTATGTTGATAGATGTGTTTTGATGGATGATGTGTTTTTCAGTTTCGTGTACAGATTTGTTTGAATTTTTAACATGATAGTCTGTTCTTGTCGGACTTTCACATTCACATTATCATTTGGACAAATGGCTGAAACAAGTAACAAAAATGTCTTTGTTTAAATACGTAATAATGATCCCTTGTTGAGCCCCAGCACTCGATCTAGCTGGTGTATAAATAAACGTAGAAAACATCTGGAACTAATGAGAAGAAAACTCCAAAGACTGATGTTTGTGAGGTCACGACGGGTATTTAGTTTACATAATGTATAATTTTCTATTAGTGAGAATTTTTTGTTTCATGGGAAGTGACTTCGTTTTAACAATATTATGGTTTGAGAGATTTTGATACTTTAAGGAACATCTTTAATATTTTTATTGACCCCTTTACAATGTATTCACTTCGCACCGTCCTTCAGTGTTTTTATTGGTTGTGTCTATTGTATTTTTTATGAAGACAATCCCTGGTGTGATTTACCTTTTTGAGTTACGAATATTACATTGGTTTCTCTTTAAAATCGTGGATGCTCTTACAGCAGATGAGGTATAACTCTAAATTCACGTTCTTGTAACCAAGATACCTCATCCAATGACAAAGTATACTAATGACTGAGTAGCCCTCCCAAGTTCTTCTGCAATTCAAAAGTGTCAGTACCATATGGCTTATATCGAGGCTTTTCTCGATAAAAATCAGTTTGGTAAATCTAAATTGCTTTTAACTCTCGTTTGGTAATTTTTCAATTTTCTCGAGTTTCTATGCCATTAGTCAACCCTATATCAATCCTAAAATAAAAAAAGGCAATTAATTCAAATCCATGAAACCCCTATGATATGTATATATATATGCTTTCAATCCTTAGGGGTATAATAATGCATTTCTTAATGATGAAAGACATACGTCTATAAGTACACCCCGAGTACAACTATATTATAGTCGGACACAGAAAATGACTCATGCCACTATGAAAGTAAATCATGCTTATTTTCCAAGTGGTTACATTAGTTCTGGAATCTGATAAAAATAGATTTATTCCAAGTGTGATTAGTTACATGTTATCTGTCGGTACCAGTTATCACTTATGTTCCATGAAACATTGTTCATATTGTCTGAAAAGTTGATTTTACATAAAACAGCTCTATAAATGTATTGATTTTTCTTCCACAATGTTTGAGGTTGGTCTGAAATAAATTAAGATTATTCAACGTGTGAAATATGACTACGGATGTCGTTAACGTACTGCTTTCAATTTAAATGACATTTTTTTTCTGTATGCAAATGTATGTTATAGCCAAGACTGATATTTAATATAGTATCAAAGATCTCTATTTCTTTTGGTCAACAAAATCAATGATTTAAAAATAGCAACATTACAACAACAAAAAAATAATAAAAGCGAATTATTAAAAAGGCGAATAAAAATGAATAAATTAAAAATAGAATAAAAAAAAATGAATGAATATCGCCACAGCTGTCAGATTCTAACTGTTCTATTAAGATGAAAACATGAAAGGAGTCTATCTATATATACAACAAAGGGTCAAAGGCATGCCAAAAACGATTCCAAAACGATTTAACATAGACTTGCCAAAAGTCTCTCTGCAAGTTTTAGTCCATTT
>MJUU01043740.1:69283-97725 GCA_002080025.1 Modiolus philippinarum | reverse complement strand
AGGGGGTGGTAAGGGGGGGTCCTCAACACGAAAGAACGTGCTTAAAAATTGTCGAAAAAGAATCACGAGTGATAAAAATGGCCAATCACGAAACACGGAAAATTGATGCTCGTAGTTCACCGAAAACTTGATCATATCTAAAGTTATTTTTACCTGATAGCTCTTAAAATCAATGAAAATCTATGAAATTTTGCTCTGTTATACTTTCCGGTACCGTTTCAATTCAAATTGTAACAAGTCCCGATTTTTTACAGGAAAATGAACACGTACGAAGTTTATATATATATATATATTTATATATATATCCAAAACGAATCACGAGCTCAAAATATGGACAAAAACGAGGCACGTGGAATAATGCAGACACGAAAACACGAAGAACAAAAACACAAAACACGAATTTATAAAATGCCAAAAACGTTGCACGAAAATAACCCTTTACCACCTTCAGAGATGTGTGGCAAGATGTATAACTTTCCCTTATAAAATTACTAAAATTATACTGCTTCTCGTTTCGATTACGGCTAGGATGACATGAGTTGGTTGACAGTTTCATCTTTTCAATTAAGGATTGTCACAGGTTGTAAAAATGTGCAGTTGTTCTTATAAAGCTTGAGTTTAAACAGATTTCACACAATACCGATAACTCGATTGATATAAGTAGTGTCAGAACCTTTTTATCTAGTAAATGAACAATACAATGATGGTTAAGACATTTGGCGCCCGAACACCGGAACCTAACCGGAAATGTGTGTTGCCATTTACCATTGTTATAGTCGTGATAGTACTAGAAAATATACTTTAGAAAATAGATTTTGCTATTGTAACGCCATTTATCATGTTTACACTGCAACATCTTGGACCAAATGGTTGATTTTTTTGTTTACTATTCATTGATTGTACGTTCGATGTGGAAAAAGCGTAAAGCTTAAATTTGGAATGGATAGCGGGGTAGAGGCAGCCCTGAGAAATACGTAAATCGTAAGCAGAGGAGACATTCACGTCTCAAATCAACCATATAAAAGTTATTTTTCCCATTACGCACCTCTGCCTTCAGCTTTAGTCTGGAACTGACTATTTTGGACTTTGACTTTGCTACAGCAGCAACAATATCATTCCAAAAAAGTGTAGTAACAGTAAAAGTCCCAATTAAAAATATTATTTTAAATATTAAAAATATGCTACACAGAGTCAAGAATTTCAGGACTACCCTCAGTAATCGGGATAATCAAGTGAATAGGATATCAATGTAATTTTCTACTTTTTATGACTCATTAACATATTAACAAGAAATGATTCATTTTGAAGTCTGACCATGAAACGTTCTTTAATGTTGAGTGATCAATGGAGAAGTATACTATCGTGTAATTTTCTATAATAAAACGTCTGAGATAGAAATATGAAGATGTTGTAATAAGATACTTTTATCTATTACTTTCATCAATACAATTTGTATGAAATAAATATATTGTAATGGAATGATGCGATATTATCTTTTGTGCTTTGAGAATGTCTGTTGGTGCTATGTAATCCTTACTAGTGGAGAATAAAGCAGCATAAACACACATATAATGTATAGTAATCCATTCTGTATAAACGTATACATAAAAGGATAATTATTGGGGGGTAGTTACTGCTGATTGCATCAATAAAAATGTACTAAATTGGAAACAATGGTTTTAAAAACTTTTATAATGTTTATTTTTTAATTCTATATGTTGTTAAAGCTAGGGTGTTAGATAATAAA
Organism: Modiolus philippinarum; assembly: GCA_002080025.1. Classification (NCBI taxonomy): domain Eukaryota; kingdom Metazoa; phylum Mollusca; class Bivalvia; order Mytilida; family Modiolidae; genus Modiolus; species Modiolus philippinarum. The sequence goes on along the minus strand of MJUU01043740.1, from coordinate 95,978 downwards.
AATAAATTACATGAAAGGACGATCAAACTGGGCTCAGACTTCTTTTTGAAAAATTTTCTAATACCAATCAGCCAATAATCAACCCCACACACAAAACATGCCACACAAACATGCCACACAAAATATTTGTTCGTTATTATATAAAAAATTTGAGCGGATTTTTGCAGAAAACTTATAGTTGATTCTCCGTTTCAGGATTATTAACTACACTCCAGACCTCCCTGTAAAGACAGTCCGGCGTGCTTTGATAGAGGCCTTCCAGGTGTGGGAAGGTGTAACCAATCTTCGTTTCATTGAAAAAACAGGCGGCGATGCTGACATTCTGATACAGTTTGCTGAACGTTATCATCAAGATGGATATCCTTTCGATGGCAAAGGTATGTTATTCAGTTCATACTACCGATCAAAATATCTTCTGTGCTTACAATAGCTTTGTGATTTCGAAATCCGTTCATACCGAATAAGTCGCTTGCTACTACTGTGTAGATCAAGTGCGACGTACTAAAATTGCTAGGTCAACTCTTGAATACCTAGACATGCTATTTGAATGAACCGGGAGTGATTACTTATGATGTAGAGACGGCTTTAATTTGCTCTTCTTTCTGTTTAGTGTTTTTAATTGTTTACGCCTATAATTATACATTTCTATTCACTTGGGCTTGTCCACAGATGGGAAATAGTGTGTGTTTGAAATGATTGAAGTCTTTCCAAAATTTTGCGTCTCTTCCATTACAAATAAACAGTGAAAGGATATGGAGTAAATGTACATAAGACAAAGTCTCTGCAGTACATGGTAAAAAAAGCAACGCTCTTATTGTTGCTCTTCATCTTGAAGTCACCATTAACAAAGTATATTCTAGACAACGAACGTCATTATATCGACGTGAAATCAATTCGAGGTCGATATGCTTTTACCATGTTTACAGGCCGATATATCATACTCACCATAATACAATGTAGTTACATATTCAGTTTGCAGTAACACTTGGAAAATCTTTTTATCCTTTGCCTTAAAAAGTCAGTAAATTTTTATATGATTAAAATATAGTAAAGCTAAATTATTGATAGGATGTACATTTAGTAACATGCGATATGCTTTTCTATGTTTAGTAATACTAGTATGCGAAACATATGACATGTCCATGTCTGAGGGGGAGCCAGAGGGGGTCTCGTCCTGGAATCCCGAGTTTATTTTTTCTAGATCCCGAAATCACGAACTACAAAGAAACTTAAAGAGTGGTGAAATACCGATTCCCGATGGATTAATTTCCCGAAATCCCGGGCTTAAATCATAGAAATCCCGAAATCCCTAGCTTAAAACTTCTAATCCCGAAATCTCGAAAAAGGCCGACTCCCCCTCTTGTCTATCTCCGTGTAAATTCAGTAAATCATGTGATCAATTTTCACCAGTCAAATTTCTCAAGTATTAATACATTAGTTAACTCATGACAAATTGTTTAGAAATACAACAGAAGCAGTTATAAAATTACCCAATGGAATACAAATTTGAGTTTATTTTTGAATATGTCAACTGCCTTATTATGTAGTATCTTCTTTATTGTTTTGTTTTGTAATACAAAAAATACCCAAGTTGCATTAAAAAAAAACAGAAAATTTCGTTATGCTGTACACGTGTTTCAAGGAGTAACCTTATATTTGTATTTTATTTGCATAACCAATATGAGTGTTATTACTAATCAAAGATACCTAAACGTTCATGTTAACTTGCAGGTTTAGTCCTGGCCCATGCTTTCTTTCCTGGCGACGACAAAGGCGGAGATACCCATTTTGACGACGACGAACATTGGACATATAACTCTGACGAGGATGGTAAGTACATCTAATCAAGCAACAAATATCGTCTTATTGCGCGATAAAACGACTTATCCAATATTCATTACGATATTCACCATACAAAGAGTTTTTTTGGTAAAAGCAAGAACGTATATTTAGATATACGTCCTTGGCAATAGGGTTTGCAAATCATGACTCATCATGCTACAAGAATAAGTTACATGAGAGTTTCCCGCCAAATCTGACGATCAAGCATTTTGGATTAACATGCGGCGTCACCGACTTGCGTTTCATGCCGTTAAATACGTCAAGGAATAAAAATACAGATAGATCATATATCTTGAAAAGACAACGAAGTAACCGTTATCAGAAATGTCGACCAACCGTCAACTGCATTTAAGTTTCCAAAACATTTACCATAAGGATTGCCTTTAAAACAAAACTTAACCATTCCCAGAATAATCGTTGTATTGGAAAAGCATGAAAAAGAGTCATTTGTATAATGATAAATCTAATAAATTTAAGTGCTGCAGTTTATAGAAAAATATCAATATAAAAGCTACATCAGTGCTTTGTATTTAATGGCTTTAGTACAAATGTAAAAAATACATTCTGGATCAATAGAAACAGCTGATTGTTAGAACACCTGATTGTTAATTCATGGATCAGTGTCTCGTACCAAGACGTTACTAGAACTACCTGTTTATATATTTATCGTAATGAGGAAATGTGTTGGCATTGCTTACTGTAACAGCATAGACAGACAAAAATAAAGAAACAAAGAAAACAGATTCTTATAATGTAAAATTGATAATTTGGCAGATTGAAACCTTTTGTCATGATGAGTAATCCTCATACGAGATGATGTCATAAGGTTATTTGTTAACCTCTGAATAAAAAGAAGCCGTAAGGAAATGAAGAAATCTTAAAAGTATCAGACTGTATTTTGAGTATTTGAGCTATTGGCAGTTACCATATAAATAAAAAGAGACATCTTTGTCTAATTCAGTATATCTCATTTATCGACAATGTCAACCTTAAACTGAAGTAGAAAAAGAAAGTATTTCTTTTTATGCATTAAAGATAGAATCATCAGATAGAATTTTGTTATTAAATCTCTATATTTTTAACCTTTGTAGTATCTTGTCTATAAAGCAAAGAGAAAGGAGGGGTTTGGTGTCTTTTGTGAGATTATTTTCCTTGGCAGTATTGTCAAATGCTGTTCAAACTTAACTTGTATGTCATCAGATCGTATTTATTATTTTTATGTTCCTTTTGTTGAAATCTAAAATCTTAAACACGAATTCACAATAGAGGAATATTTTCATACTAGCTTAACAGACATTTTTCATCTTCCAGACTTTTCTGAACGTATCTTGCACATGTGTATATGGTGTCATTGTTTCTACCTTTTTTTTCCAAATTTGCGCATCAGTTATTCTGAATTACAATTGATATTTCAGGTGTTGATTTGTTTATGGTTGCCGCCCACGAGTTTGGCCATGCCATTGGTTTAAGTCACAGTAAACAGCCCGGAGCATTGATGTATCCATGGTATCAAGGCTACATTCCAAACTTCAAACTTCCAAGAGACGATATTATAGGGATACAGACATTATATGGTATGTGACAATGTTAGAAATCTTAAATCGTGAAGTACAAAAATAAGGAACTGGGTTCTACTGATTTGTTTTACCATGCACCATGTAAAATTACCTCCTCGTTTTTAATTTTGTAGAAATATACTCATAAGTGTCAGTTTTAATAGCCAGATTGCCATTTATGCTATATGCCTTGGAAAATTTTCCATATGCTACTATTGGGTACCAAAATCGAAGTCTTGCCAATTGTCTATTTCCTTCTGGTAGTAAAGACTTGCTGGATTAAATTTATTTGCATGAGACCTACACTGTGTACAAATTCACTTGAGTAAGAAAACGATGAGTCCCATGTGTGAATTTTTAATTTACAGACTATTAGCATGTTTATTTTGAACATTACAATGTAATACTGTTAAGGAATAGAGGAGAAGTCATATTTCCTAAAAACCCATAATTGACTTTTAACCAGAGTCTTATACTGGTAAAGTCACATCCATATGTAGTTAATGCTAGTAATTGCGGTATACTGTTTCCCAACTCGGCAACTCATTTATAAACCCGATATTAAAATTTGAAAAAAGATAATAGAAAAATTCAATTATTTTACTGTTTTAGGTGGTAAAAATCCAGACAGTCACTTTCCAAGACCGACTCCAAGACCATTACCAACTCTGCCACCAAGAGTACGACCAACAACTCCACGACGTTCCAAACCTCGTGTGACAGACAGACCTAGAGTTCCAGGAGCCATCAATCCATGTGAACATGCATTTGAAGCTATTGCAGTATTACGACAAGAAGTTTTCCTTTTTATGGGACAAGTAAGTACATGTTACACCGGTTTATAGAATCTGAAAGGTTTCTGGGAAAATCACATAGGTATAAGTCTGCGTTGTGTGACGCTCGAGTTTAATAAAGTAATTTTGATGGGAAAACCAAGCGCCATTGGCATTTCATGATAACTGCAAAAAATGAAATTGAAACGGCAATAAGTGTCTAAAATGGAAGATTTGATTGAAAAGTTTAAAAAAAAATGGCGAAGAAAAGTTGAATTGGTTCAATTATTAATTTTTCATACAGTGATTTTCCAATGATATTTTTGGTTGAAATCTTTTGAAATGTATACTTTTTTCCATTGTTCAAAGTAAATGACTTCACAAAATAAGTTAAATAAATTGGATAAATTGATTTCATTGGGTGCGTCGGGTGTATCTTCAAAGGTAAAGCATATATATTACGGTTTCTAGTTTCACAATAATCTCTACCATAAATTCTCAAATTTTCATTGACAGTATGACCAATGCCATGCTTAAAGCAGATCATGCTTACCCTTCCTGTGCACATGTTGATACATGGGTTTTAGTTGGGGTTCAAGCTACTAGTGCCCTGTTGTGGTTATTTGTTGATCTTTGTTTGTTTTATCTTTTCAAATTGTCTCCATTTGTTTTGCCTCTGTGTTGCTGTGTTTTGTTTAATATATGGTTAAGGATTTCCCCTGTTCACCATTTTTCTTTCAGGACTACTTTAATGTTTACTTATTTTTAAACAAAGCTTTCACATCTCATCAATATTTTATTATCAATCTATTCTGATCATGCCACAAAAAACTTAATTCAAAATGTCAGAGAATATGTAACCATGCAGTAATATGCGATTCAATCAACATTTTCTTATGCTATCCGTTTGAGGTATTGTAGTTATTCACTTCTGCTGCATGTGAATCGTGCTTCAGTGCCAGAATAATAAACCATTGTATGTGCAAAATAAAGCTATGTATTCTGTATCCAGAATTTGAGGGAGTGGTAGATTAAAAACAATCTTTTCTTTTTTTCAGCATTTCTGGCGACTAGATTCTAGGGGTATTATTCAAGGCAAACCAACAGAAATACATTCCTTTTGGTATGGCTTTCCTACATCAGTAGACCATATTGACGCAGTATTTGAAAGGAAGAATGACGGAAAGATCATTTTCTTTATAGGTAATTATTACCGGTAATGATGCATGCAGGATATCCTTATTGTTTAGTGATGTTTACGGATATCATTTATATTTTCTAAAATTAAAACATAGAGGTTTGTGTCCTTAATTTGACCTTCAAAGTGTTGTTGAAGGTTAAGTTTACTACAAAAAGTAAATGACGTGCTAATAGCCATGTATATAGTGCTTTTCATAAAGTGTTATTGTCTTTCCCTGGATTGGAACTCTCCCATCGAATGGAGATACAAACACTCTTTACTTCCGGTTATCACTCGTATGGTTGGCTAACAATTCACAATTTAAAACCTCAATTCATTTTGATTCTAACAAAATTAGTACAGTATCACAGTAAACGATGAACTAGTAATCTAAATGTTATGAACTGTGTTCAGGATAAACAACACTTGCCGCGTCGGGTTGATAACCGGAACTGTTTCATTGTATTTAAATGCCAAAACCGAAAAGCGGACCAAATGATTTTTTGAAAAGGCCTTTTCCTGTGACATAAAAAAACGTTTGGACTTGTCGTGAAATGTTCTACAGCAATCTAGCTACATTTTTATTTTTTATTAATATACCATTTCAATAGGGTCTGTAGGACTCATTTCATTTTGAAACTTATGGGTACAAACTTTTACCTTGCATGAAGTTGCATTTTGAACGATAATATGTGAGTATCAAGCAAAGAAGATGAACATTGTATTTCTCAAGATTCACGATTCTTTATTTCTTTAAACATCAAGTTACATGGTATAAAGAAAAGTTTCACATATAATACAATAAATGCACATGACAAGATAAGTAATATAAAATAAGGCAATAACATGTGTAATATAGAGACAACAGTAACTTTCGGTATTATGTTAGTCATTGATTAACCTGGAGGACCGACTTCAGAATTTATGTTTTTCTGATTTACATAGATTTTTAGCACATTTATATTTTGATTTAGTTTAAAATAATTCAAAAGAATTTTCAGACGTCATGTATTGACGGGGAATGTTTCGACTTTTAACACGTTTTTCGGTTTATGGACTTCCAAACGTTTTGGTTTGATCTGCACTGATAAGACATAAGTTGTCGAAATGCGCATATGCAGAAAATAAATTAACAGTAACTTCGGTATTTAAAATAAAATTAGAACTTACCTCATTAGCGTTTATATTTAAGTAATACTTGGTGACTTAAAGATGACAACAACAATAAAAGCGTTGTTCCATTGCTTGGTTTTGCCATGTATTTTTAGAAACTTTGTCTCGTGTGCATTTACTTCATATTCTTTCATTGTTTATGAAGTAAATTCATAATTTTTTACTAATTTGAAGTTGCTGTAATTAACATCGAAAGTATACAATAAATAAAATATCGAAGTTTACTGTAAATTTAATTTCTACATATTACCCCTTCGACTACTTACGTCTCTTCAGTGCAGATAAAATAATCCAAACTAAATTTCATAATGTCTACTAGAGGGAATCTACATACATTGAATATAACAAAATGAAAAAAGCCATCATGTCTTCTTTGGATTGACAAAGTATTTTTAAAGACCATCTTACATTTCAGGCGACAAATTTTGGACTTTTAACGGCAATACACCAATTTCCGGCCATCCAAAAGAAGGTGTTCCTCTCACAAATCTCGGCTTACCAGCAGATATAAAGAAGGTAGACGGTGTTTTCGTCTGGGGTTTCAACAACCGAACTTACATCATTAGTGGTGACATGTACTGGAAACTGAATGAGAAGAACGACTTCATCGAACCAGACTACCCACGTGATATGAGCATTTGGCGCAAAATTCCTGTACCTCTTGACTCGGCATTTAAATATTGGGACGGTAAGATTGAACAAATTATTATATAAGATATTGAGTGATAATTTGAAATGGAGCTAATATTACAATATACCAGTATTTTGAATATGGATATAATATGATTTTGTCTTTCAACTTTTGATTCGATCTACACTGAAAAATTATAAATTATCGAACTGGCTATCTACTGTCCTTGCAGTGGGTACCATATGGCTTTGGTTCTGGTTTTTGTTTTGTTAGTTATTTCTTTTATAACGCTTGTTTGTCATATTGAAGGACAATAATGTGCTTAACTTGTTTCTCTCAACTGATAAACAATGATTCTGTTCTCTCTTGTCAAGATTGTGCATTCAATGAGTAAATTTGGTTATTTTACATGTAAAAAAATAGTTGCAAATTGTTTTTCCTGCAGTACTTTAGCAAAATAAATCTCCAGTGCATGTCTTTCAGTAGTCATCTAAGATCTGAACGGGAATAAGCAAAAGTTATTTATCCCGAAATAACATCAAAATTATTTCTATATGTATATATTTAGTATCAGGGGTGTACTCCTGACTTTATGGGATTGCTACAGTATTTCAGTATTGGTAGGGTTTATATGTCAAGGAACAAAGTCAATAAATCATTGCATTTCCTTGAATGTTCAGTTAAAAAATCAGAGTTATCAATGATCACACTAAATGAATATTGATCATAACCAAGAATAATAAAAAAGATTACATTTTCTCTTAAAACCTGTTACTCACGTTCATAAAAGCTTTATAAATTAGGTTAGGATTCATATCCATAACTTTTATTATTGATTTATCTATACAACTTAACATGAGTTTTCTTTTAAAATCATATAACTGCATAAAGAGAAACTTTGTAAGCTAGAAATATTGTCATGTGTGCCAGATTGAAACAAACACATTAAACGTTTATAAAACCGGTAATTATGTTAACTGCAAAACATAAAACTGAAACTTCCAGCCTTTTCAGTCTTTAGAAATAATTTTTCGAATGGAACATATTGTTCGCTAGATATTTCCTAAACAGGTTGTGAATAGAAGATGATATTCATAATTAAAAAGAAAAAAATCTCTTATGATAATTATACAGTTAGCTTTTAGGGGGGGGGGTTGTTTTGGTAAAAACTATTTCATTTATTTTATGCTCAAACAATGGCGCATAAAAAGGATATTATTTCGGGGTATCTGACGTAACTAATTGTTAAATTTATAATGCCACTTTGTTCGACAAACGCAATCCAGTATACATGGTAAATGTATCACTCGAAATCTAGTAAATAGTATTACTTTTCATATTTTACACGCAAAACTGTTTATTAACAATTAACTTGATTTTCCCAGTAGCATAGCAACACTTATCATTCTCAAACATATAATTTCGTTTTTTTTGTTTTTGTTTTTTTTGTAGGGAAAACATATTTCTTCAAAGGACAGTATTTCTATCAGTTCAACGATAAAAAGATGAAAGTTCAGACAGGTTATCCGAAATTGATCAACAAACATTGGCTAGGTTGTGAACCAGAAAGTAACCAACCGAAACAGCAGATATATTCCAACTATAATGGAAGTGTAGTGACGTCATCATCCATAGTAACCCTAATAGTTACACTATTTATTTCAATTCTGTCATTCCGCCATTAATGTGAATAAACTTACGGTAGTGATGTTACATTTGAAAACTCGTGCTTGATCAAAGTAAACATTGGTGCTGAATATTTTTTATTATTTATTGCCGTTAATTTTTTGTTCGATGTTTGAGTAGGACAGGTGAGACATTTTCATATTAAGTATGATACCGGTGACATAGTGATATAGTAAAGAATTGGACAGTGCTACTGGTTTCAGAATCAAAACTCTGAGGCATTTGCTATATGTCAGAGATACAATGTGCAATATATCGTCATAAAACATTGAAATGACACACGAAAATTATCATTCATTTAACTTTATCATGTGGTATTAATGAACATAAGCGTTTGACAAATATTTTTATATAAGTTATAAAGCCTGTAATTTTGCTTATAATTTATAGTTTGGAAAGTTTAAAGGTATAAATGTCATTTAGGTTTGCCCTGTATTACGGTAAATGTAATTGTTTTTGGCTTCTTGGTGCATATATAATATGATAGATATCAGTCCTGGTGTAATTATCTTCATTTAATTTGAACTTTGCATGTTATAGACCAATTGACCTACTACTTCACTAACATCTAGACACAATATGAATAATAAATTAACTAGAGACATGTCAAATCATATATTATAGAATTTATTGATACAACAAGCTTGAATTGTTAATGTCAGTTAAATAAGGATCAATATGACTTATCCCTACAGTTCATGTTCAAGTTGTAAAAAATTGGGAATATATGCCACCTATAGATTAAAAATAATGTTATGTAATTTGAAAAATTGTATTATTTCTGAAGAACCAGCAAATGAAAAAGTTGGTTTCTTCATTATGCTTCTTTATTTAGGGGATAGGGGTGGGATGGGGTCATACCTGATAAGCTTAGAATGTAAATCGGGAATAGCTTTAAAAATCTATTTTGGGTGGAAGTGAATCTCATTTGGTTATATAACCATTCACAGATGTCATGACGAGTCAAGCATTATAAACATACCATCTCTATCAAGTTTGCATTTATTTGAATCCTGCCTAAGTTTATTTATTTTTAAAGTATATTTATATAAGGTTTTATATATGTATGTATGTATTATATGATATACTCACTCTGTATTTAATACTCTGTACACATGTAGATAATGTATATATGTTCCTGAAAGGAAAATCATTTGACATACTCATGCAAGGTGGATTTTTTTTATATTCTACTCATTGGAAACTTTCAGGTCTATATTAGACAAAATACCAACGTTTGTTAAGTTGAAGTTTTTAAAAATACATGAATTCGGATGTTTAGTAACTGGTTGATAGAAAGAACAATGTTTAGTTAAAATTATTTTAAAAGGATAAAATTCCAAATCTTTATTTTTGTAATGTAACATATCTTTAAGTCTTTCATAAGAAGTAAAACCATCTTCTCATTATTTCACACCTATTTGTATTACTGTGATATGGTGTGGTGCAGTATGCTTAAAGTGTGATGTAACCATAAAGTGCCTATGTTGTGTCTGTTGTTTTTTAAGGTTGGTTGGAATTTTTAGGGAAGACGAATATAAATTAAGGGTAGCAGTTGATATTGTATTCCGTGGATACTCAAAAGTGAGAGGTTCGTAGATCTCCAAGCCATAAAAAGCAAAAAGTCAAATCAAATAATTTACGGTTTCATTAAACCAGTTTAGTGTGTCAAAATTAGCATACAGATCCAAATGAGGGAAAAGTTTATCCCTTTTCTATTGAGAATGACAGCATTAGGAATATTTCAAACGTGCAATAAAATCATTCATATCTAAGATTTGTTGTTCATGATGTTATTTTTGTTTCGCCTTGCCATTTTTGTTGCATTTTGAAGATATACAAAACTTATTTTGTCATGTTTTTTTCAAAGTCCCATTGTTATTTTTGTTGCCATATGTATATACAATGTATTTATATATATTGTGCCAAATGTAATATTTTTAATATAATTTTTGAATGTTTTAAGATAAGTTTACAAGTCAGAAATCTAATGTGTATACAGTTATATAATCAATACTCATCCAATACACAACATATTTATACGAATTTAATCATTTCATTGTGCAGCAATACATGTTTAATGAGTCACATAAATCGTGTCTTTCCCTAATCTGATTTCTATTGTGTTGTATTAAAATGCATGCTGGGTAATCTACCATAAACAACATTCGTCACTGATGAAAACGATTTTATTCAATTCCTCAAAAGAAATTGGAAATATTTAATGACATAATGGATATATACATGCAAAACCTCCCACATTTCATGTTCTGCATTTCTATCATGGATCGTTTGATTAATCTGCTTATTACATGTTTGTGGTTTGCAGGATTTTAAATCTTGGATAATCGTATCCCATTATTTATACTTTACATACTGGATGAATTATGTTCGTAAATAGCTATGAATGTTTAACATAATTTTATGATCTGGTTTTTACTGCACACTTCTCAATATTTGGTTTTCTTATTATGTTATAAAATGCTGAATAAAATAACAATTGAAACACAAATGTTTTATTATTATTGTTTAGTCGGACTTTAGACAGGTTGGAAATATTCCCAATAGGGATATTATATCCAAATTGGGATAACTTATCCCAATTAAGTGGTTATATCCCAATTTGGATAAATGGCTAGTTATTTGTGAATTCCATTTTTACAGGTTTAATGGCGCATCATCAGACATAAAATATAAAAATATATGCGGTTAGAGCTTTCAGACAGTATAATTCTGTTCGCATAAGAATGCTGCAATTCCTTCGCTGACCGATTTATAATTGAAAACAAGCAGTCACTTTGATTTAGTAATAACTTAAGCTTGTAAGAGTTTACACTTATTCTTTGTTACTTTTTTCAAAGTAAATTATATTTACAACCGCATAAAACATACTGTAAAAGTGTATTCAAAATCGTGCTTGCCTATTAAATAAATGAAGTATGGAGAAAAAGCCAAATGAACATGACATTTTATTTCTTCCAGGATTTCCTCCCTTTGACCATTTGGGAAAAAAATGACATAAATGTAGGATTTAAGCATGGTTTTGAAACTACAATAGCTTTGAATATTTCAACAAACCAAACTTCAGCAATTTTCCAATACGTTTTAACCGACGTTCTCTTTTTCTGTTTTCATTATTTAATCATTTACAATAATGATCAGTTGGAAATTTGATGAAATTAAATGTATGATTTTAGGTTTTTACCTCACCTGTTCTAAAAGGCCATGTGAGCTTTTGCCATCACTATGCGTCCGTCGTCCGTCCGTCCGTCTGTCAACAATTTCAAAAATCTTCTCCTCTGAAACCGCTGGGCCAAATGTAACCAAACTTCACTTGAATCATCACCAGGGTATGGCTTCTCAAAATTATGTTCCATTAGTCGGCAGGTCAAACAACATGGCCGCCATTGCTAAAAATAGAACATAGGGGTAAATTGCAGTTTTTGGCAAATAACTCGAAAACTATTACAGATATCAAAAATCTGACATCGAGTAAAAGTGATCAGCATAGCAAGATCCACCTGCCCTGCAATTTTGATGAAAATCCGATAAACCGTCCTAGGGTTATTGCCCTTTTACCGTAAAATTTTCAAAATTTGTACGTTTCTATTTTTTATTTCAAAAAGTGTAACAGATAGAGGTCAAGTGTATATTGCAAAAATGTTCAGCATATCAAAATCTACAAACCTTGAAATTTTGAAGAAAATCCAAAAACCCTTGTAGGAGTTATTGCCCTTTTTTCACAAAATTTTTCTAAATTTTCATATTTTTCTTCTTTTATTTCCAAAACTTCAGAAGATGAAGGTTAAGTGTAAATTGATAAAATGTTTGCCATGCTGTGTGAATTAAAAACCTGGTGTTTAAAATTGTTTGTTGACCACCATTTTCAAAATGGCTGTCAAAAAAGGCGGGAAAATTCAACATTGTTCGATTTCATTGAAATTTGGTTTCCAAATAGATATTGATGTATCGACTTCAAAACCGGTGTTGAAAAGTTTCGTTGACCGCCATTTTCAAAATGGCCGCCAAAAAAGGCGGGAAAATTCAACATTGTCCAATTTCAATGAAATTTGGTTTCCAAATAGGTATTGATATCGCAACTTCAAATCTGATGTTAAAAATTATTCCTTGATCCCCATTTTCAGAATGGCCGCCAAAAAAGGCGGGAAAATTCAACATTGTCTGATTTCAATAAAATTTGGTATCCAAGTGGATATTGATGTCACTACTTCAAAACCGGTGTTGAAAATTGTTCATTGACTGCCATTATCAAAATGGCGGCCATAAAAGGCGGGAAAATTCAACATTGTCTGATTTCAATGAAATTTGGTTTCCAAATAGATATTGGTGTTGGGACTTCAAAAACGGATTGGTGGTGTTCAAGCTACCAAAGTAGTTCAACTGTATAGCTTACAATATTAGCTTGATTTTGGCAACTGAAAGCCAGGTGAGCGATACAGGCTCCTGGGAGCCTCTGGTTAAAAATCTCTCTGCTCGTGAAATGCAGCATCATTCAGACGATGACAATATGTCATTTGATGACTGAAATCATGGAGTTTATCATGCTTTGTGTTTCATTATGCGCCATTTAAATATGAAATTTTAATTCATAAAAACGAACCAAATATCCCAATTGTGATATGTCTGTTTATTCCAATTGGGAATATCCCCAACCTGTTAGAGTCAGTAACTAGTGAAGCTTCCAGTAGATATTAATAAGAACAAACAAAACCTTGGGGCATAATAACCTGATAACATAACTATGATGGGATATTGTTTTGTTTGGTTAAGGAAAATGCCTACCACAAATGGAAACCTTATTGCTTTTCTTTCTGTTTTATAACCCCGCTTAAGCTGGTGGTATATAGTGATAATGGTGTCAGTTCGTCCGTTCGTTCTTCCGTTAGTTCGTTCGTTATAGGGGTACACACTTTTGGGGGTGGAACGGGGTGGTATATATTTTGTGGACTTTGCTCACAGTTTTTCTAGTTTTAATTGCAACCAATCAAAAACGTGGATTTGAGGTTACAGAAATCCAGCTTGATCTGCCAAGGGTTACGAGGAGAAGAGCAGATCGTAGCGAAGATAGTTATCCCATAGTTATCTACTGATTTTACTTAAAACCTTATACAAGGTATCTATTTTTTTTTTCTTTGAAAGATTGAAACTAAGGAGTTTTTTTTTTTTTTTTGAAAGATTGAAACTAAGGAGTATCTCCGTCTTACAAAGATTTATCCTTAGCAGACCTCGGTTTTTGTTAGTTCACCTGGCCTAAAAGGCCAAGTGAGCTTTTGCCATCACTTTGCGTCCGTCGTCCGTCCGTTCGTCCGTCAACAATTTCAAAAATTTTCTCCTCTGAAACTGCTGGGCGAATTGTAACCAAACTTGGCCTGAATCATCACCAGGGTATGCAGTTTCAAAATTGTGTTCGATTAGTCAGAGGATCAAACAACATGGCTGCTGTTACTAAAAATAGAACATAGGGGTAAATTGCTGTATTTTGCAAATAACTCGAAAACCGTTACAGATATCAAAAATCTGACGAAGTAAAAATGATCAGCATGGCAAGATCTACCTGCCCTGCAATTTTGAAGAAAATCTGAAAACCCGTCTTTGAGTTATTGCCCTTTTCCGTAAAATTTTCAAAATTTTAATTTATTTTATTTTTTATTTGAAAAACTGTAACAGATAGAGGTCAACTTTTTCTTGCAAAAATGTTCAGCATATCAAGATCTACCCACCTCGAAATTTTGAAGAAAATCCAAAAACCCTTGTAGGAGTTATTGCCCTTTTTTCGCCGACTTTTTTAATTTTTGTATTTTTTGTCTTTTAGTTCCTAAACTATAGAAGATGAAGGTTAAGTGTAAGATGATGAAATGTTTGCCATGCTGTGGCGAATTCAAAACTGGTGTTGAAAATAGTTTGTTGACCTCCATTTTCAAAATGGCCGCCAAAAAAGGGCGGGAAAATTCAACATTGTCTGATTTCAATGAAATTTGGTTTCCAAATAGGTATTGATGTGGCAACTGCAAAACTGATGTTAAAAATTGTTCTTTGACTGCCATTTTCAAAATGGCCACCAAAAAAGGCGGGAAAATTCAGCATTGTCTGATTTCAATGAAATTCGGTTTCCAAATAGATATTAATGTTGCGACTTTATGGTGTTAAAAATTGTCGTTGACCGCCATTTACAAAATGATGTCTAGACTTCAATAATGGTGTCAAAAGTGGTCATTAGCATGAATGTTTTTTGTCAAAAAAGCCCAACAAAGACATAGAGTAAAACATGATCAGACTTTAAATACAGTTCAAGATATTGGTTGTGTTTGAGCTACCAAAGTTGGAGAGACTGAAGTTCAACTGTATAACTTACAATGTTAGCTTGATTGTTGCAAATGAAAACCAGGTGAGCGATACAGGCTCCTGGGAGCCTCTGGTTTTATATCATATTTTGGTTTCTCTTCTCTTATATATATCTTTCCATTATTATTGATTTGAAACGCACTGAAAATCTTTCAATTGTTGAAAAAATTTTTTTACAGTTACCTCAGTCATGTCAGTATTGAGTTATTTGTATACAGCTTGGATTATACTGCCCGTACATATTAAACCGATCCAAGTGTTATGTTTCCACATAGTTGGATCAAATCCCCTCAGCCTGTGACCAGCAGAGCTCAATAAATCATACTGCCTAGTCACTGTTTGCATTTACACTTCTCATTATTTTACCATCATTAACACGTTATCCTTCTTTAAGCAATCGATCATTATAAGAACGAACTCTTGTGACAAATATATAAATGATACATAGTGTTTAGGTGTGGACATATAAACTGAAGTTAAGGAAGCCAACAAATAAAGAATTGTCATATATTTTTGATAAAAAAGCAAAACACATGCCTTAAATGTGAAAATAGAATTACAATTGCAGCTTCTGAAAAAAAATACATCAAATAAAAGGTAACACAACACGTTGCTGGATTTAACCAGAATGAAATATACACAAAATAGTTAAAACAGAAACCACATAACAAGAAATATTTCAATAAGTTAAAAGACAGAATTTCAAATGAATTCGAAAAAAATTTAAAGCACTATAAAATATATCAATTTGTGGAAAGGGAGATTTGGGTACCCATAAACCGGTTTACCATTTATTTAGAGACTTTGTCTCGTATGCATTTACTCCATATCCTTTCATTCACCGTTAACCCTACCGCTGGCTTTTGCTAATGCCGGTACCAAGTCCGGCTATCCCGAGTTCCTCTCCTTTCTTCATTAGCAGTTCGCTTGGGAATTGTGGTATGTGATTGTAGTTTTCGGCCATAGTAGGGTTTTACTGTTATCCTTTGATTGTAATAAATTTCGTTGTGTTGGAAATCAGTATAAAGTATTTGTTTTAATTTGTGTGATGCTGCCCCACCAAAAATAGAAGTTTTTCCATCATAATTTAAACAGAATTATGAAAAGATTCATAATAACTGTTTCAGTCAAATTACTTTTGCCGACGGAAATTGAACAGTTTTAGATATCAACCCCTTGAACATCAAAAGTATTAATTTGATATGCACTTTACTACAATTGGCAATATCCTATAATTGTAATCTTTCTTTATATTTTCAAAGCGTAATTTCAGAAACAATGGCTTATTATAACAAATAACCGACTACTTTAATTTTGTCGATGAATTATGTCTCTTCGGTGATGGGGGCAATATCAAAATTTCCAAACAGAGTTGTCAATCAGGCGGAAATCACTGAATAATCGTCTACCGCAATGGTCCTGAGCGTAACCTTACTTCCACATCCAAATATTAAATACTTTTAAGAAGTTTTACGGAAGATATGAACATTTGATATCTAGATTTGACGTGACTGGCAAACAGCTAATTACAAAGGGCATTTATCGTCCTCGATTTTATGGAATTGTGTGTTGTTCAAAAAATGTCAAAAGTGATAAATAATCCAGAAAAACTGGGACGTAACTTACATTCTTTACGTAATAATGGATATCGACGAGATATATTGAACAAATCCAATAAATTGGTTTTGGATTCCAGTGACCTGAAGACTTTACATATATTCTCACTTAAATGGAAAGGCTTTTTTATTTCACCCACTTAGATGGAAAGGCTTTTTTATCTCACCGTCTTAAAAATGTCATTTTGTTTGCATCATACCAAAAATTGTCTTTGAAATACATAATAATATATATGAGGTCCCTAAAACGTCCCGTTTGTGGACGAATCTGCTGGTGGATGAAAAGCTGTCACAGAAACACTAGCGACATCTGTTGTNATACTGGCCTCTCACTGATACTGCCGATGTCTACTGAAATACATGACGACTCTTTACCAAACATTTCGGGTAGTTTTGAATTTGATTTTTCTTCCGTAGTGCGACAGTGTTTTACCAGCAGAAAAGATTCCTTGGGCTTGCCGGCAGTTTAGCGGCGAGCCGTCTTTGTCATACTGCGTTTTGTCATATGCTTTTCTTTTCCAAGATAGTGGTAATTGAGTTTAATAGTAGTCTACCTGTATTGGGTTTTATGAATGTGTATTATACTATAGGGAAATGGTACAGAGAAAGGGGAGGTTTGGGTACCCATAAACCGGTTTAACCCCACCACTGGCTTTTGCTAGTGCCGGTACCAAGTCCGGCTATAACGAGTCCCTATCGTTATTTACGTTTGTCTCTTGTTAATTCGACTGACCGTCCTCGTTGGTTATCCAAAACTGACTAACTTACATGTCTAAACGAATATTAAATACCATGTACTAACAAACAGAAATTGCATAACGCACTGGTCATATATCGCCCATAGATATACATGTACAAACATAAATTCATATAATTGTAAAGGTCAATAAGTTACAACCCGAATGAAAAGCTTTAATTTCCCAAAATGTTTCTCATTCAATTTATAACAAAAATTACTACATGATATATGGATGAATTTGTTCATATGCGAGTTCAAGATCATCCACACTGAAAAGCATCCGTATCTGAATAACCCTCGTAGATATATATTAGAGTGACAACTTTCATAACGAATTATTAATGCATATATTTTCATAATTAATCAATTATAATTCACACTAATCTTTAAGGAAACGGAAAAATTGTGGTCCTGTGAAACCAGGAAGACAGTAAGATCTTGATTATTTGTTAGTCACAGTAATTACTCATTGAAGATGACATCTCTATAAGTGAACATTTCCTTTACTTTCCAGAAATACTTTTTCTAATAAACAATACACTTTTCGATTCCCATGCGTCATTCATAAAGATTTGCTCGTCTTTCTTGGAAACTTCTGTTTGTGAAACATCAACATTAATCGTCCGGGTCGGAAATTTGTAACCATCAGGAAAATTTCGACCTACAGCACTATCTTCGTCGTGCAAAATCTGAATACATCGCAACTTTTGGTCCAATACCATCTAATTTAAAGAGCTGTATACAAAAGGACTAGCAGCACTCCTGCGTCCAAGACAATAAGAGAGAAAGTTACTGCAAGTAAGCAACATACTAAGTATATAAAATTCATGCGCTTGTAAAGATGAAGAGGAAAAGATTAAAACAAATGAGAAATAGAAGAAATCAGTACAATAAAGAAGAAAAGGTACCAAACGTGGTGTACTCACAGGACATGCCAGATTGGAGTCTCTGGTAACAGAATTATGTGCAGACACTCAAGGGAGGAATTCAGCTTTTGACGATGAGGAATCACATACCTTATACAGATGATCTGCAAAATCGTAATCCTAGGGAATGCCAAGACAAACTAGACAGACATAGTCAACCTGCTGTTACAGGGCAAAAACAATTTTCAATGGTTCTAATGTTAGATCCAATGGACGCGTTTTGTTTTGCAATATTAAACTATTGTTTCTCAAATTAGGCAAAATACATTTCAACACAATGTAAAAGGACACAATATTAAACTATTTTTTTAGCTAATGGCCATCTTGGACGGATGTAGAAAATGTAAAACATACTTTTCTACTTGAGGGTGAAGTGAAATAAGTTCCATTAGGCCAAATAAAAGCAAATAAATATTTTTAGAAGTCATATTCTTACTATTCTTTGTACTCCAAGTCATATTTTTTGCGTAACCAGAAAAAAAAACAACAGACAAATCGATGGCAAACACCTGCAATAAAGGTGAAGTAAGTTTGCTGCACTGAATACGGAAATCTTGATCCAGTTGTTGTCCAACTGGTCAAGTATAATAATTTCTGCTGTAGATGCCATCGTGAATATATGATATGTCTAGCATATAGGAAGCAAAAAAATTCTATCTGGTAAAGGGTTCAGCTTGTATTTTTAACAGTTTGGCTCAATTTGCTGAAGTTGACCATGGAAATATTTGATAATATGACACAATGTTTTACACGTCATACACTGATTGCCAAGGCAAATAAGGGGAATTATCATTATTCTTTAAATGGTGGTTTGCATGCAGTATGTGCTTACCCAGGAAAACCAATGCGCAGAGTCTTCTCTTCCACGGTAAACAAACCAACTGGAAATGTTGTTTTATGACCCATTTATAACCATGACTAAATGTCATAAATATCTGACTTTGTGTGAAATAAAAAAAAAAAAAAAACAAAAATGGAGACCCCACTCGGACAATAAAGGTTTCAAGACACTTATATTACTGATGCATAAGAAATATGTACATTATTACTGGCACTTACATTAAGTCGAAAATAAATATCGGAATATTTTACCAATTTAATTCTTAGTTTATTCTAATTTCGTTGCGCTGAAGTCGAGAAAAGACAAAATTTCTGAAACTCACGAAAGATATCGATTTCATGCAAGAAACAACATGCCCTAAAATATTTGTCGTATCCACACAATCTTTGAAACTGCTTTGCCTGTCAAGATGTAGTAATGCGCAAATAAAAAATACAATTTCTAAAATCTACATGTACTAGTTTTCGCTTTTTTGAGAATCAAGATTATTTGTGCAAGAAAGTGCTGTCAACATGGCATGTGCACGTGTAACTGTGTATATAAGTCAAAGGCATGAACCTTGTGCACCACAGAGGACGAAAATGTTTAGATTTACCTATAATTTGCCATTTGAGGAAATTAATAAACAAAGGTGTTGAGACTGCTGGAATATGAAAATGAATATATTTCCATCAATACTAAGCTAAGTACCAAATATGGATGAATTTTTATTAGCACGTGTCAAACATTAGTAATTTACAGAAATAGACGGAATTGCAAATAAAAAGTCATTTGTAAAGGAAACTAGAAAACACGAGGGGACTTTATAAACATAAGTGGATGATATAAATCGGATAATGGTTTTTATGAAATAAAAACGATACGCTAGGCTATGGAATAGCCTTGGATAGAAAATTGCGTGTTTGATTGACAAGGGTGTGGTGGCTCATGATGTATTTGTATACTCAAATCAATACTTGAAGTAAGCCTTTCTCGGTACTTCTTTGTAATTTCTTCTGTTGGTCTGCACATGTCATAAAACAGTCACTGATTCGATCAAACCTCTAATTTTATGCCAACAGCAACCCAAAGTAGTTTCGTGCTTTTTTTGTTCTTGCATTCTCCTAGGGTAGCTCTATATTCTTCCGCAAAAAACGCAATTCTATCTCTTTCCACCTTTCGTTCTCCATTGCCTAAGGATCTCCACAAATTGTTTAACACATATAGTATTTGTATATTATTGACTATTGCACAATACCTCATCTTTATTTATTAACTTCTGGTTTTAAATTTATACATTACTGTTCTTATTCTTTTTATCATATCTATATTTATAAATCATCCCATCATCCTCTACAAACCTGTTCCCAGTACCACCTATAGTAAATGTTTATAATACTTTTCAATTAACTTCCACAAGGAAACAGAAAAATTAAATCCCGCCCCGTTTTATCAGGACAAAACTAGACGCCATTTTGATTTTCGAGAATCTGAAATTCCTATTGGTCAATAGTCTTCTGCGCATGCGTTCTTCTCACTGCACAAGCGTACTCCTCACTACACCCAAGAACTATCTATATAGCTAGGCTATGGAGCCAATTCACGACACGGGAATCTGAGAATGATGTGCATAATGCATCACACCAAATATAAAGTTTAGTAAGAAATATGGATAGACATTTATCAACAGTTGCTGAGAAAAACGACAAAATAACAATTAAACGAATAGAATGTATTTAAATATCAACAAGACATGAAAAAGGAACCTGAAACAATATACAGCATCAAGTCAATACAAAGCTTTATGCCAAAAATCTTTTTTTTACCAGCAGAACTGTTACTGAGACAAATGTGACAAATATTTCATGATTTACACAAGCACAAGCATATTTACAAATTCTGATGAAACAGGACTCTGAAAATGAGCTTTGAATTCGTTTTACATTATTATATTATTAGTGTATTTTTATGTATTGTATTTATATTTCAAACATATGTATATTAACGAAATGAAGCACTAGCTGTGTAACCATTTATTAACTTGTTTATCGCAGTTTAACATTAATACTTAATGCAGACCCCCTTCCGCTTGACCCGTCTCTTAAAATACTTGCGAAATTTATCCATTCACCTATATACCAAATACCATTAACTATCAACTGATGTAAAAACACAAACTTAACATAGTCGATAGAAAATGAAATTGAAGCTATGGTCAAAAGCAATATGGCACACCAAAGGACAACCTACATAATGTATAGTATTGCCTTGACACGTCAGTTCTGTTCTCGAGAAACTAATCCCGTGAAAAAACATAATGTGGTAACTTGACCATGAAATTGAGGTCAAGGTTAAAAGATAATACCAAACATTCATCTGCTACCCTAGAACAACCATTGTTCTACCACTCTTTGCTCTTTAGATCACTAGACGATGAAATTGAGTCCCAGGTCAAAAGTCATTCGGAAGACATGCAGTGTTGTACTGTTCAAGAGCAATCTACATACTGATTACTGTTACCCGGTTTCTTTAATGGTTCATGATCTTTTTCCATTTCAATACTTTTGACCTTTCCCTTAATTTAATTGTCTAGTTAACATTTTAATTTTCATGCTATTAGATCACTTTCGCAATAAATGTATGGACATGCCATATTTTATTGACCTATACTAGTTACATTTACATGTATTGCGAAACCGATCTAAGGCATGGACCATTTCATTTTCAGGGGGGCCTGGGATTTTCACCAGAGCCGGGAAATTTTTTTCGCCCGCTTCGCGGGCTAGATTATTTTTTTCCCATATACACAATGCTAGAAAATTTTGATGAGCCGGGCTTTTTTTTTCTAATGGACAGGATCAGGGCCAGATTATTTTTTTCAACCCAGATGCAGGCCAGAGAATTTTTTTTGCAAAAGTCAGGGCCAGAAATTTTTTTTACCATTGACCGACCTCAAAACAGAATCAGACTTCATCACAAATATTTACCTTGGCAAATGAATCATGAAATTGAGGTCAATGTCAAAAGCCAAATGACAAACTAGCATGTATAAATCAAACCTAGCTATGTACAAAATATAAATGAATCACCATTTTACTTACTTAAAATAAGACCTAATCACAAACACTTAACCTGGGAACCGGACCATGAGATTGGGGTCAAAACCATGTTGGAGACTATCATGTAGACAGACATATGCCAAATATTATTGGCTTACCACTAGTAGTAACTGAGAATCAGAACATGTCACGAAGCTTAATCTGGGCACTGAACTGTGAAATTCAGGTCAAAGCCAAACATAGATTATCAACTATTACGAAGTTCGCCTCGTTATGGCAAATTGTCAAAGTAACCAAATTTTGCCTGGAAGTTGACCTCCTATTAGAGATGCATGCATATTATATCATCCTACCATGTATGAACTCCATAAACTTGAATGTACATCATTCAAGTGTAAACTATAGGTCAGAGTGACCTAATTTTGCATGAATGCTGATATGCCACCTAAAATGCATGCATATGCAAGGTTATATGTTCCTATTATGTATAATGACTAAGATCTGAACTCGTCCTAAAATCTGAATGTAAATCACTCAAGCGTAAAATAAAGGCCAAAGTGACCGAATTTTCCCTGGATGCTGACCTAACATCAGAGATGCATGCATATGCAAGGTTACATGATCCTATGTAGAGTGTAGTATAGATATACCATGTATAGTGACTAATATATGAACTTTGATGTGAATTTGAATGGAAGTAATTCAAGCGGAAAATGTTAGTCAGGGACCCAATTGGAAGTTGTCAGTTAACCCAACATGCACTTGCATGCAAAGTTTTACGATCCTACCATATGCATAGTTGCAGAGATATATGCCCAAATACGGACGCGGGGGGGACTCCAAAAGCCCCTCATCTTCGTTGAGGCGGACTGAAAATCGTACGGCACTCATATAATAACCAAGACCAAGTATATACCAAGTATAATTGACTTCCAATTTGTAGTTGAGAATCAGACCTAATCACTTAACTTGGACACTGGACCGTGCAACATTGAGATGTCATGGTCAAAAGAAATCTCATGTACATAACAAAAACAAAAACTATATACCAAAATATCATCGACTTATCAATAGCAGTTATTGAGAAACTTTGAAAATTTTCACCAAGTCACTAGACTATGAACTTAATATCAAGGTCAAATATATGCAACAGACTATCATGTACTAACCAATTCCTACCTATATACAAAATATAATTTACTTACTTAGAATCACCAATAGTAACTGGGAAGCTAGGGGTCAACATAGATATCGAAAAAAAGGTCTAACCAGTAAAACTTTACAAGGTCACTATAGAAAACTTCAGCTCAAGATCACTGACATAACTAACCAATACCAGCCTACAGAATCAGAATCAGAATATTTTTATTACCAAATTAGGGCCCCAGGAGGGCATGATACATCAAACATTTATGATTGGTATACAAGTACAATATTACAGAAAACGGTATAAGCAATAAATAACAATTAATAATTATAATAAAAATAATAAATAAAGGCATATTAATGCACGTCTACCACAGATGCACTTCATACTATGAAAAATTGAGTTATATTAATAACATACCCGGTGCATTTGGAAAAATACATACCAAATATCACAGTCTACCTATGACCTTCAGTTATTTTAAAACAGACCTTACCATTAAACAGAATCTAGGCACTGGGTCGTGAAATAGAGGACAAGGTCACATGATTTGCATGACTATGTCTTGCTTTACCAGACTTTCGTGGCGAGCAAAAAGAAACTTTGCCAAAAAAAAATTAAATTCGGATTTGTAGAGATGTATAATGGTTGTAATAACAAAACTACCGAACAGACTTGTCAAGAGCTAAATCCCAAAACGCAAAATGATGAAGAAGGGGCAAAAGCACCACAAAATTGTCATCAGCAATGGTCCGGACTTGGTACAGGCATTTCAAACGAAATGGAAGGTTTAAAAGGTTTTATGGTGCGCCAAACCTCCCCTTCCACTGCGGTAGTAAGTGATAATCAATATCAAATAAAACAAGAGCTGTCGCCGAATGGCAGCCAAAGATACCCCCCGCTCATTGAACCCTGAATCGACATGGTAAGTGCAAAATTAAGTGGGTGTGGACACAATACAGGTGTGGACACAGTACAAGTATGGACACAATTATATAATCTTCAAGAAACTAGAGAATATGTCTATAAGACACGGATGCCCCGCCGACAAATTTTTCATAAGAGACAGCCCAAGTCAATCGGGCATAAAAATTTAACAAAGTCATTCAAGCAGACAATAAGGGACCGATCATTTAACCTGAAGGGGGGGGGGTTATGGTTTTTTTTTCTGGACAGAAAATTTTTTTCGCGCTTCGCGCGAAACAAAATATTTATTTTTTGCACGCATATCAACAAAATATTTTTTTTCAAAATTAACATTATTTTTTTGGGCAGAAAGCCTCATTCAGAAAATTTTTTTTCATCATTTTGGCAGCCAAAATATTTTTTTCACATAAAATCAGATCCAAAATATTTTTTTAGAAAAAAACCATAGCCCCCCCTTCAAGTTAAATGGTCGGTCCCTAAACAAAAGTCACTTAAGCAAAAAAAAAAGTAGGTCAAATTGGCCTTGATTTGGATAGTACTCATCAAGTTGATTTATTTTGATGCAACAAAATGATGAGAAACGGACTTAAACGCAAAATTTAACAAAAGTAACTCAAGCATAAAATATAGGTCAAAGAAACCTAATTATCAATGATTTGGGTAGTACTCATCAAGGCCATAATTTAATGAAACATCATTCTGGTATAATGTGTAGTTGTTGAGAAATGGACTTTAACGGTGTGACCCCTCCTAAACGGAGTCTGACCCCGAGGGTCCCGGGATATAGAAATTGGACCCATTCCGTGGTTGTGCGGGATTAATAAATACACAATCCATCTTTCGGATGGGATGTAAACTCAGGTCCACGTGTTGGAAGAAATGCCACGCTTCCNAGCCCAAGTCAATCGGGCATAAAAATTTAACAAAGTCATTCAAGCAGACAATAAACAAAAGTCACTTAAGCAAAAAAAAAGTAGGTCAAATTGGCCTTGACTTGGATAGTACTCATCAAGTTCATTTATTTTGATGCAACAAAATGATGAGAAACGGACTTAAACGCAAAATTTAACAAAAGTAACTCAAGCATAAAATATAGTCAAAGAAACCTAATTATCAATGATTTGGGTAGTACTCATCAAGGCCATAATTTAATGAAACATCATTCTGGTATAATGTGTAGTTGTTGAGAAATGGACTTTAACGCAAAATTTAACAAAAGTCACTCAAGCGTAAAATATAGGTCAAAGCCATCTAACTGTCAATGTTTTGGGTAGTACTCATCAAGGCAATTAATTTGATGAAACATCATATTATTATAATGCATAGTTGGTGAGAAATGGACTTTAATGCAAAATTTAACAAAAGTCACTCAAGCGTAAAATATAGGTCAAAGCCACTTAATTCTTGATGATTTGGGTAGTACTCATGAAGGTCATTTATTTGATGTAACATCCTTGTGGTATGAAGTGTAGTTGATGAGAAATGGACCTTAACGCAAAATTTAACAAAAGTCACTCAAGCGTAAAATGTAGGTCATGGATCCCTAATTGCTGATGGACCTGGTAGTACTAATCAAGGTGCATATACTGATGTAATAATATTAAAATATTACAAGAGGTTACCAAAATATTGACCGAAACACAAAACTTTACATCGGGACGTACGTACGTACGTACGTACGTACGGACGGACGGACAAGGGTAAATCTATATGCCCCTTCCACAACGTGGCGGGGCATAAAAACTTTTCCCAAGGGTTCCATTGAAAACTCTGTCTAAATCAGGCAAATATAGAATTCACCTTTTTTCAGCCTATTTGAATTTTACACATCTACATATAGTGTTCTTCCTTTGTCTAAAGTTTCTTCATAATCCTTCAAGTGAATTAATTATAAGAGGAGTTGTGGGTACGAGTTAACCCATACATAGGGAATCAACGAAAACTCAAAGTCGAATTATCTCCCCTTCCTGGTTTCTGACAATAATTATATTCCTTCATGCACATCTCCATATAGTGTCCTTCCTTTGTGTAAGGTTTCATCAAAATCCTTCCAGTGGTTTAAGAGGAGTTGCGCTTACGAGGTAACCCATAAATAGGGAATCAACGAAAAGTCGAAGTCAGATTATCTCCCCTTCTTGGTTTCATACAATAATTATATTCCTTCATGCACATCTCCATATAGTGTCCTTCCTTTGTGTAAAGTTTCATCAAAATCCTTCAAGTGGTTTAAGAGGAGTTGCGCTTACGAGGTAACCCA
>MJUU01043740.1:56791-66963 GCA_002080025.1 Modiolus philippinarum | reverse complement strand
GTCAAAGTCCCATAACTCCTATAAAAATTGACGAATCAAAATGGCGGTGCGATATGATCTAGTACATATAGTGACTAACAATCCTACAAAATTTGAACAAAATCCAATACACGGTTTCCGAGGAGTTGCGTCCACAAGATCTCCAGTTGTATAGTATTGCTAAAAATGGTCAAAGTCCCATAACTCCTATAAAAATTGACGAATCAAAATGGCGGTGCGATATAATCTAGTACATTATAGTGACTAACAATCCTACAAAATTTAAACATAATCCAATACACGGTTTCCGAGGAGTTGCGTCCACAAGAAAGTGTGACAGACAGACGGACGGACACACGGACGCAGACCATTACTATGTCCCACCGTCGCGGTGCAGCGGGGTACAACAAGTGGGTCTCAGAGCCTTTTTGCTATCTTAGGCCATACATATAGTCTTGGGATAATATATGTATATGTTCCAGACCATACGCGTATTTGGACCGTACGCGTACGGTCCGGACCATACGAGTATTTTTTTGAAATATCCATACGGTCGGACCGTACGCGTATGGTCCGACCATATGCGTACGGTCTGGCTATTTCAAAGTCTTTCATGTTCTTGGATAATATATCAACAAATTAATATACCGTATATAATATTATTTAATGAATTAACTTCTTATGATTAGAAACAAATAAGATTTTCTAAAAATCGTTATTTTAAAAAAAATAAAAGAAAAAAAATAAGAATTTACAAAATGCCTTTTTAAAATTTACGCATTCATTGAACATTATTCGAGATAAAATTTTAAAAAAAACTACCACTGTTTTCATAATTTCATTTCATTTATATAAAAAATATTATTTTTATTACTGAGACCTAATAATTTATATGGTTTTGCTATTAGTTTTGACTGTAACTTACTTCTTTGTTTGAATAACAAATGCAGTGTCTGTCTTTTTCGTTGTACTCATACAGTCTAAATATATGCATATGGTCCAGCTCGTATCAGACCGTACACATATACTCATACGGTCGGACCATATGAGTATACGCATACGGTCCGGACCGTACGCGTACGGTCCAAATACGCGTATGGTCTGGAACATATATATTAGTCTCAAATATAGTCAAGTGGACCTCGATGTTAAAGGGTACCATTTTCATCCTGATCCTGATCAAAGGTCAAATTTGACACCACTGGTCTCTGTTGTACTGTTGTTCAAACTTCGTAAAGAAACCTTATTATATGGCCCAATGTTAAAATTTCACACTGCCCACCATATTGAATGATTGCTGGGTCTGTGGGACACATTTTAAAGAGAACTATTGTATCAAAGTTTATTTCCAACTGTCCATATGGTTTTAGAGAAGATCTCAGAACATATCCAATATTAATCAACGTTCCCCATATATGGCAATTTTTGATGAGGTGCAGACTTTAAGACAGCTGTATTGAAGGGGGACAATCTTTTTCCAGTATTAAACAATCCTCACATGTTGCTATTTAATTAAACACCAAAGTAGCAACACGTAATCAGCACCTCATTATAACTTTCATATTTTGAAAAATTTCATTAGCAATTCTGTAGATAGTTTAAGTACGATCATGCCTATCCAAATTGTACAATGTTAAACAAAGTTCTCAGCTGGGGATCATGTTCACTGACAGATCGGCACCAAAGTTACAACACCTGCTCAGTACCCCATAATTCATCACATTTTAGTTAAAATTAAAGAAGTTTTTCAGATGTGGGCCATGTTAGTAAGTGGGAATGGACTTTAACAATTCTACCTAACCAAGTCACTCATGTGTAAAATGTAGGTCAGAGACAGTATGCATTGTTGTTGTCATCCCAAAGTGCATCATATATACCATATGGTTGAGGTGGGTCATATCAGTAAGCGGGAATGGACTTTAACCATTCTACCTAACCAAGTCGCTCATGCATAAAATGTAGGTCAGAGACAGCATCCGAAGCATGCATGCCAGTCGTCATCCCAAAATGCATCAGACATACCAATATGGTTGATGTGGGGCATGTTAGTAAGCAGGAATGGACCTTAACCATTCTTCCTAACTGGACGCCGACGCTGACGCCAACGCTAGGGGCATCACATAAGCCCCCCTCACTTCGTGAGATGAGCTAAAAAGCTGTCAAATCACTGTTCTGGCTTAGATCAAACCTATATCATTTCTTATACTGCTTGATTGAATTGTGCAGCCAAAATTTTCCATCTACATAAATCTGTTCAGTGGTTTTCTAGGAGATCTTTGTAAGCATTTTCCCATAGATCCAATGGTAAACTTAGTTCTCTGCTGGCACCAATGTTTGATAAGAGATAGGCACCAAAGTAACAAAACTTGGTCAGCACCTTAAAATTATTATTCAACCAAGTTAGTTTTTATTCCTTCCTCAAGCAAAAGGTCTTAAGAGAAATTTTTATGACAAAAGTCAGAAGAAAAAGGAAGGGAAAGCTCACCCTGGCATGGATGTAATCAAAGTGCAGTTGGCACTGAAAGGTGGTTGGCTTTGTCAGCAATGAATATATCATGTGTAGCTGACCTCTATTGTGATCTCAAATTCAGGGCAAAACTTAAAGTATCAATACTTGGGAACAATTAGAAAGGAAAACTTTTTTACAGCTCAAGTATTATTTGATGTAAAAAAAATAAGTGAGAATCACATTGTGGATTATGGATTAACTGTACGAAGTTTAATGCTGATAATCTCAAGTTTGATTGAGAGGGGGGGTAAATATTTGATTTTCAGGAGGTCTGGGCGAATTGCCTAGAAAAAATTATTTATTTTCATGATAATCTAAAACAAATTAATATATATTTTCACCAAATGTCACATCCAATCATTTATTTGCAATTGCAAAACAAATTTATTCTTCAAAATTGAATTATTTATTTAAAGGACAGGAAGGATAAAAATATTTATTTTCACTGGCACCAAGATAAATTATTTATTTACAAAATCACCCAAGCCCCTGCTCCCCGAAATTCAAATGGTCGTCCCCTTAGTGTGACAAACAGCACGGCATTTTATCTGCGTCCAAACTCCTTTGGTCGAGGTATTGGATACTATGCACAGTTGTATTTCTTTATTCTCCCAGAAACAGAATTCTAAGTAATCATGATGAAAGCGCTAACTAGTAGAAAGAAGGATGCCTTTAAAATTGAAGCATCGTTTGGCATCAGCATGATCAGCGCCAGCGGTTTCACCAACCACTTACAAATATATCCAAATCTCCAGTCACTGTCTGACAAACATGAACTTTCTACGATATTCTTCTTATAACCACCATTCAACTCATAACGGCGGCGTTTTTAGTTACGCTACATTCTCCTTGTGAATGATCGAGAAGTGAAAGTAAACCTCCATATTAGATCTTTTGGAACTCATCAGCATTTATCCTGCTTAAAGTTCAAATTTTCCCGCTCTTTAAAGAGAAGTTCCGAATATATTATGCTTTACGTAAATAAAGCCATTGTTCGCTTCTAAGGTTGCGGTTGCTATGTTATAGTGTGTTTTAAAATTTTTTAATGAGAAATCGCGTGTGTATAAGATATTTTTATTCTGCCATGTGCAGTGCTCCAACGCTGGAGGAACTTACAAGACAAGTAACAAGTAACAATTAAAACCAAACTTTGCGCATGTGTGTACACTTGTAAACAAAACAGCGTGTTCGTCGCATGGAAAGACAATATCAAAAATAGATAAACATTAGAATATCATTCATTCATTACATAAAGCAATTGTCACATAGTTGATTATTTGCAAGAAACTGATAATATCAACAAGATTCGGCTGCAACAAAATTTAATACACACAGCCGATATACACAAATTATCTAAAGACGGTATGTTCATTACGCTGCAACAGAGTCCTTGTAATTATGTGGCAATAAACGAGATCTATGAAATTGTTTCACCAAAAACTACGTTATTAGTGGGTATTTTGCTGTTTTGATCGCTTAAATAGCCATAGCTCATAGCAGTTTGAAGTATATTATATAAAAAGCATTAGCTGTAGTGCATTCTTTGGAACCCGGTCTTCGCAATAAGGTGGCAAACCACCTTAAAAATATATGTCTGTTTCCTTACATTTGTATTTTTTTTCATCAATGGTAAAATCTAGAATAAATACATATTTCTTGACAAAGTTCATTATTTGTCAACAATAATGGAAATGTGGCCAAAATTAAATTTTTTGTTCATGAAAAGATTCGATTTCAACAAGATTTTAAACATTTTATAGCAAGAAAACAGGCAAACAAGTGATGTGTCCGATACATTTTTAATTTATATGACAAAGTGTGGCATTTGATCATCGTTATATGAAGAAAGAAATAATGGTCTGTTTACATTTTTGATGAGTGTGATAAAATGCTTAGAGATTTGGGTTGAAAATGACCCAGTCTTGTATAATGGAGGGATTAGCAGGACACAATTTCAACGAAAACTTTTGTGTCTTCGTATCATTTCAACTGGCCTAATGATTTCAGTGAACAGATCTTTGACAAAACAAAGTTCCCAACTGGTGGCCATCTTGAGTAAGGTTAAACTTGTAAGACAACTGTTTGAAGGGAACCAAAGACACATAGTGCTAATTAGCCCAATTGTTCCAGAAGACAATATTTTTTACCATACTTTCCAGAGACAATGTTTCCGTTTAGCTACCTTTGGATGAGGGAAATACACAAAAGTTACAAAACTTTTAATACTTCATAAATTATATTCATGCCAAGTTTGGTTTAAAACCATTCAGTTGTTCTCAAGAAGAGGTTCTTTAAAGGAAAAGTTTGTGACTGATGACAAACACAAAATAATAGTAAAAATTAGCATATTTCAACCTGCCATAGGTAGTTCAGCTAAAATTAAGAAGTCAGACCGATGACATGTTTCAGACTGGTATGTAGCCACTAAGATGTTACAATGGATCAGATTTGGTGAGTAAACTTGTAAAATGTTTAGTAACAGATCCATATAATTACTAACTTAGCATCAAAATATAAAAAAACAGAATCCATTAAAATATCAAAAAGCAAAACTATTCAATTTAAATTCTTTATTAAACAAAAATTTATAAATACTGAAAGACTAGTCAAACATGAATGATTATTTGTCGAGCAGCTTACTGTTAAACCCTACTGTGTGTCTTACTGAAATCTAAGTGAATATGAATGTATATTCCAAAGTATGATTTGTTGTTTAGGGCTATTCCATTAAAAAAGATGTACCAGGGTCGGAAGGCAAAAAATGAAAATTCTTGTGGGTTCTACTTGATTTTGTATCTTATTGCTTTACTCATACTTGATTAATTAATACGGAGTTTAACGTCACTTTCAGCAGTATTTCAGCTATCTCATGACGGCCAGTTTTAGTGGAGGAAGAAGCCGGAGTGCCCGGAGAGAACCACCAACCTTGGGCGGGTAACTGACATAACTTATGATTGTATGTCGAGTGCACCCTTTTTTGTAATGTACTGAGTGGGGCGCTAACTCACACTGCAAAGGTGATAGACTACAGTGGTTGTATAGGTAGCAGAACTACCTTAACCATTCGGCCACCCAGGCCCCTACTCATAATAGACCACTTTCATGTTTATTTCTTATCCCGTATTTGGCTCTGTTTTTATAACGTTTTCCACAAAGGGAAGTAACCTAATGACCCGACAGTCAGGTTTACGGTTCCATTGTAATAAGGGACAGCAGTAGATTTTGAATACATGGATGTCTATCACTGGACTAGGGGTAATATCAAGATTGTCTTTAAATAAATTATTTCAAGCTATCTGGGTACTTACCACAGTGAAAATCTTAACCGTTGCCAGAGAAAATATTTACTGACCGTCCTTTCCCTAATGAGACCGAAAACCAATATGATGGGTGTTAGCGAGTGACGTCCCTTTGAAAAACATGCTAAATTAGCAGTCATCCCGTAAATATGAAATTCGTCTATTGTCCATTACCCTTGGTTGTGGGGGTAGCATAAAATTGCCTTCTGGCCCTGGTACATGCATTTTAATGGAAAAGCCCTTATTCCTTTCCTTATGGGAGTGATAGTATGTATACTCTCCACATTACACTTTCCCTATAGTCGTGTTGCCTATTTCTTATAAGAAATTAACCAGAATTATCTGAGTTAAAAACAGAAACTAGGTATATAAGTAAACCATAACTAGGTTGATGATGAGACAAATTAGCCATGATTTTGCACAACAAATTGTTACATTAGAAAATGAAAAAAAAAGATCAACTTTGAAATATGACACACAGTAGCCTCTTACTATTCAATTACACAAAAATGCAAGAATTATAAAAATATAATTTTTTTGATGTATCTGATTTATAATTAATTATCACAACAAACATCACAATGCGGGGTACTCCTTCAATAAACAGCCTGCTATTACTAGTTTCTGAATTTCACTTGTTCCTTCGTATATTTCTGTAATCCTGGCATCTCTATAATGTCTCTCTGCTGGCATGTCTGTAACGTATCCCATTCCTCCTAGTATCTGTATTGCCTGAAATAAGAGTAAAAACTAGAAATACTATGAGCATAGCTCAATAAATGATACCCCACTCTCCCCACATAAATACATGGATGATGGATGACAGAGTCCAAATTTGGCTATTTGAAACCCAAAAGATGGCTCAGATGAAAATCTTAAATTGGAGGTGCACTATGAAATCATGTGATAGAAGTTTCATCAAATTCCATTCATTTGTTTAGGAGTTGCTGATTGCATTACCAGTACCCCCTCATGACAATGCATGGCTAAGTCCATGTATGGCTATTGGAAACCCCAAAAATTGGATAGATAAAAATCTAAAATAGGCAGTGCACTATGGCATCATGTGATAAAGATATAAAGTTTTTATTAAATTCCATTCATTGGTTTATGAGGAGTTGTGGATTGCATACCAGTACTCCCATTAATGACAATGTATGACTAAGTTCATGTAACGTTATGGGAAACCCAAAAAACTGGTAAAGATCAAAATCTAAAATAGGAGGTGCACTAGAGCATTCAGATTCTCTGAAAGTTTCATAAAATTCCATTCAGTGGAGTTGCAGATATAAAGGTCAGACCAACAGAAGGACAGAGGGACAGATGGACAAAAGGAATACTATAGACCTCACTTTTTTCAAAAGCAGGAGTAAAATAAGACATTACATATACTATATCTCCTTGAATTTGAATAGACGAAAGTAAAATAGCATAATGTCAATTATGTGTATATCAGTTATGTATCCCTTATGTCCTAAAAGCTACTGACAATTTTGAAAGCAATCTTAGCCAGCAGAGTACTTCCACAGAATTCATATCAGGTTGACCAAACGTATCAACAGACTGACCTACAGTTATCAAAAGATTCTCCAAATGTTTCCAAAGCTGTACCTTTTTTTGTCCTTTTTAACTATATTAATCTGATTAAATAAACATCTTTTATGTTTTCATTTCTAGATTTGGCATTCAAAACACCATTAAAATTCATAGATATAATCAAAGCATAGAAAGCTGTTAAGGCAGGTTCCTGGGTATTCCCAAAAGTCCTGTTATTATTACTGTTTTGCTGAAATGTTGGCATGTAATTTTTTCAAGAATTAATATTCGAAGTTTTCCTTAGCTTCCCGGTTTGGGTTCGTCTTTCCAGTTTTTGTACGGGTTGTTGGCGATATATTTAAAACTCTATTTACATTCCATTGCCTTGTTCCTCTGTGTTGGTACATGTAAGTATTTCAAACAAGTTTTACACTCGGTGGCTTGATAAATGTTGATATTTCTAATTTTGTCATGTTATCACTTTGATGACTATTGTGATTAAAACAATTACTTGTTTTCATGATTACATTAATATTCACTAGAACGAGATCTGAAGGAACCACCTGTAGAGGATTTTACTGATAACAGCCTTATCACAGGGAGTGGGTCTTGCTCCCAGCCAAGAAAAAAACTTTTGTTTACTATTAAACTTTTTTTTATCTAGGCCAAAGCAAGTCATTGTGGCCTTATCTGGGCACAACACCTTCCAAACATATTGAATGGGTTGTAGACTTCTTCTTATGATGGGTCTCTGGTAGAGAATTGAATATTTGTATTTTTTATCTACATCTGTTGGATCAAAGCACTGGATCATGGGATGCCGAAATGCTTTTAGCCACTTTTAATTTTTAAAAGGATAGAACTAGATATACTATGAAATAATTAGGCAAAATAAAAAAATACATTAGCTTCTCAGGCCCCTGCCTCGTCTCTTTTATGGAAAGTAATTTTACCTTTTTATTCAAGTTTCAAACTTTTTGGGCATTTCAGAAATGTAAAAAGATGCCTAATCATGATTTTGAACCAATAAAAATAAAAATCTGCTCCCTCCCTGCCTCATCATTTTTTCTGAAAATTGGCCTGAGAATCTAATCATTATTTTTGTATGGCCTTACATATATATATAGTTTTATCAGGACCCTCACGAGTTTTCAACTGACGTTTTTTTACATTTGACTTTCCTGATCTAGCATGGAGTGTTTTCTTATACCTGATTACGATATGTCGATATGACGGATGACAATGTCTTGCCTTCGTGAACATGTTCTTGGCGCAGTATACTAACAGATTTCATCTCTGTTTCAACACAACGTGAAAAATGAATTACTACAAAAGAAGGAATCACTGCAAATAATGAAAATTCAGCAAGCGAGCGCTTCCTCCTGTTGTAACAAATCAGTGACAGTTTGGGACCTTCATGATGGTTCCATGTGATCCAGTACAAGTGTTATACTTAATAACCCTTGTGATTAGGAACGCCGGTAGAGATCAAGCTTAAACCTTCCGTGCTTCATTGTTGACATAGCTGAATTATTCTAAAATTTTAATGTATTTGAAGTATTCCATAAAGAACACTTGTTGTAATTTGGAATATTTTGAAACTTATTTGACCCTTATTTACTACGGCGTATGTCATGCAGGCGGAATTAAGTTGGCCATTAATAAAACAAAACAACGCGTCACCTGTTGGGACAAAAAAAACAAGAAAACGATGCTACCGTTTGATTGATCCTTTTTTACGTAGAGTACCTCAGTGTAACCATTAAAAGTTTCAAAGTCATATATATTGAGAAATACATACATTTTTACGAGTTACAACAGCAAAAGTAGAAGTTACTATGTATCCATTCATAAAAACCTGTAAAATCATGGCACGCCGCAGGAAATTTTTATGAATGAACCGAATCGTGAATTTCGAATATCAATTTAAGTCCTCTGAGATTAAAAAAAACATTTTATCTTTTAAAAAGATATTAAATAAATACAATAAACACATAAAACGATGTAGTTGATCATGAAATGGACACTGTATTGCCACATGAATGGATTATTTTTTGTGCCTTTGTATGAATAACTGGTAAGCCGTACGTGTTTTTAACGATAGTCTGGATCATTCGGATTCTTTTCATACAAAGTAGTCTCCTTAATGTAAGAGTCTGGTTGAAACAGACTTTTTAAAGATGGCTTTACCTAACAGCTAGAAGGCAGAGAACCTGCCTTAAAAATGAGTCTTTGATGTTATAAAAGCTCAAAGGCATTTCAACAATAAAAGTGTTGCTCCTTTGATTGTTTTTACCATATATTTGTGGAGACTTTGTCTCATGTGCATTTACTCCATATCCATTCATCATTTTAATTGTCAAATCAAAATTTCTGAATTAATATGTTTGTTGTCACTGAAATGATAATAAGTTGA
The DNA here is from genome assembly GCA_002080025.1 of Modiolus philippinarum. Taxonomy (NCBI): domain Eukaryota; kingdom Metazoa; phylum Mollusca; class Bivalvia; order Mytilida; family Modiolidae; genus Modiolus; species Modiolus philippinarum. The sequence continues at coordinate 57,224 of MJUU01043740.1, read as the reverse complement.
AATGAAACATAGGTAATCAACGATTACAGAGTTCGCCTCGTTATGGCACTTTGTCACAGTAACAAAATCTTGACTGGATGTTGACATCACATTTGCATGCCTAAGCAAGGTTACATGATTCTACCATGTATAGTGACTGAGATCTGAACTTGCCTGAAAACTTGGACATAATTCACTCATGCGTAAAACATAAGTCAAAGTGACCTACTTTTGCCTGGATGCTGATGTACCATCAGGGATGCATGCCTATGCAAGGTTACATGATCCTACCATGTAAAGTGACTGAGATATGAACTTGTCCAAAAACTTGGATGTAAATCAATCAAGCCGAAAATATAGGTCAAAGTGACCTAATTTTGTCTGGATGTTGATCTACCATCAGTTATATGCATATGCCAGGTTACATGATTGTACCATGTATAGTGACTAAGAT
>MJUU01043740.1:17483-42569 GCA_002080025.1 Modiolus philippinarum | reverse complement strand
AAAATATAGGTCAAAGTGACCTAATTTTGCCTGGATGCTGACCTTCCATCAGAGATGCATGCATATGCAAGGTTACATGATCCTACCATGTATAGTGACTGAGATCTGAACTCGGACTTTAACTTGAATGTTAGTCGTTCAAGCAGAAAATATAGGTCAAAGTGACCTAATTTTGCCTGGATGCTGATCTATCATCAGAGATGCATACATATGCAAGGTTGCATGATCCTACCATGTATAGTGACTGAGACCTGAACTCGGACGTAAACTTGAATGTAAGTCGTTCAAGCGGAAAATATAGGTCAAAGTGACCTAATTTTGCCTGGATGCTGACCTACCATCAGAGATGCATGCATATGCAAGGTTACATGATCCTACCATGTATAGTGACTGAGATCTGAACTCGGATGTAAACTTGAATGTAAGTCGTTCAAGCGGAAAATATAGGTCAGAGAGACCCAATTTTCTTGGAGGCTGTGAGATAGCCCAAGATGCACCTGCATACAAAGTTTGATGATTCTACCATGCATAGTTGTAGAGATATATGCCCAAATGCGGACGCGGACGTAGACGTAGACATAGACGCGGACGAGGACACCGGGGGTACTCCAATAGTCCCCCTCAACTTTGTTGAGGCGAACTAAAAAGGAAAAGGTCAAATAAAAGTGGCACACAATTTGTTCCCATAGAAATCCCTATTGTCTGTTGAAAAATGTGGCCTCCAAATTCAACAAAAATCTTGCCTATAAAAAATTCAACCATCTTTATCACGTCATTTTTCACTGTGTTTCTTGTTTGACTCAAAATATGTTTTATGCTTTTCCCATTACCAAATAGGAATACCTGTGTTCTCCGTTTTTGGTACAGAAAGATTGATGTTTCAGATGGGAAATTAATGTTTTAAGTTCACCGTTTCAGAAATTGAGGGTACAGTGATTGTACTTCAAATTTTGGTGTACGGACAATCAATTTTCAACCATGTACGTTTTTGGCAAACCAAAATATTTTGGTGCACTCTTTACCCAGAATGCTTTAGTATCAGAAATGGCGAATTGGACTAGCTGCAAGCCTTATGATATTAAGCCAACTACGAACAAGAACCTCTCAATCTATACAATATGAATCTTGGTCTTTTTTTGTCAGCCTAAAACTGTCACCTTTTAAACCAAAGACTTTTAGATTTTACACTATCATCTGTGTTGGTTTCACTATCAACTAATAGTTCCTTTTAGTATGCAAGATTAGATTTTGACAAAAGAACGATGCTTCTAATGTTCTTCATCTCAGAGTTTGGAAATATCACCCAATTGGGTCTGTAAATCTCGTTCAATTTTGAAACTTCCGGGCACTTACTTTGTACCCAGAAGTTGTATTTGTAACAAAAAGATATGACGTTTCAAACAAAAAGTTTGAATGTCATTATCCTGCAACGTCATATTTTGGCGGGAAACATTTTCAAATCACAATTTTATAGCGATTTCTCGGTGTCACATGATAAGACTTACAGACCCTATTCCTCAAAATTCATGGCCAGTTCTGTTTATGGATTGTAATCAAACTATAAAATGCATTTTTTCACTATATCCTTTCCATTCAAGTACTCTATCATGTCAAACCACAATTACTTCAACAATTAATATACAAAAATATTCACTTACAATTTATTTCAATACTGAAAAAGATTATAGACGTACTTTGTTACCAGTAATAAGAGTGATAATTACTGCTCAAAATATCATTTAAAAGTTTTTAACAATCAATAAATGAAAATTAATACAACTTCAGTAAAGATGAATATTTCTTAATGAATTCTTCATCCAACTTAACAATAAACAGGTCCATCAAAGACCAATTTCTATGACAATAAAAGACATGAGAAAAATGAAAGGATATGGAGTGAATGTACAGTGACAAAAACGCACACGATACATAGAAAACTCCCGTTTATCAAGGACAGGGCTTTTATTCCTGTCTACATCTTGATGTCGCCTGAAGGTCTTCAACTTGAGGTGAACAATATTCACCTATTTATGTTTAATCCATTCCTGAGCTCTTATAAAAGATTTGATAGTTTCAGATCCAATTGAAACATGCCTGTTCAAAATCAGAAACCTTTGTGAATGGGTGTCTTTGACTTACATTGTATAGGACTTTTGTTTATACTTTTTCATGTTTTTATGCTGTTATGGCATTAAAAAAAAAACATTTTTTGTGGGAGCCATAACAAAGAGTAGGAAATTTAACAGTCTGTGCAGCTGCTTTAGGCAGTTTAATACTATTCAATAGAGCAACTCAGTGCAGGCTACAATAGACGAATTTCCAATTTCATTTTATGAATGAATTGCCCCGATTGAAATTGCGTCACGTAACATTGTGACGTCCGAATTAATATTGTGACGTCAAAACTTTCTGAGAAAATTCACCAATTGGAAACTCGTCTATTAGGAGTGCTTTACCAATCCTGATAAAGAGCTCAAAAGGAAGTCTTGATGTACTCAACGCGGAAAGCTGTTTGGTGAATTTTTGTGTATTTTTATGCTGTTGTTAGTTTGTAGGGCATTGTATTACAAATATCTTTTCCCAAAATATCTACTTTTTTTTATCAACAGTATAAATTTGTCATTTAAATGTTCAACAACAAAACCCACAAAAATCCATTTAATCTCTTATCACAGACATGACTCACAGCATCAAATACTAGAAACTAGTCAAAGAGCAGATTTAGATCTCTGTGAAATCATTGACAAGAAGGCTAGGAATATCCCTGTTTTACAATAAGGAGTTTTTAACTATGCAATATTTTTCAAGACTTGACAAGATGTAGTCACTAGTCAGTAAACAGTACAAATGAAAAAATAAAAACAATTCATAGGATTTTGAACATATTGAAATTATACTGTGTTTGTATATTAACCCAAGCAAAAAGCAAGGGTTCCAAAATAACAGGAATATAGTGATTATAAATAGTACATACAACAAACATGAACCAGTATTCACATCTTCACATATTAAACCTATTTTGAAGTTTAATTTTCACTACAAAAATGACATTACTTTTTTTATATTGCTATTTATGTGTTGCTCCTATGAGGCTAAAGCCTTTCTTGGAATGTCAAAGAAACCTGTTGTAAATAAATTTTTGATATCAATCTGGTAATCGCTTGGCTATAAAGTAGATCACAAGCATATAACTGATTACCATAGGTTTGGACACAAAGAATTTCAGTCATGTCATTTGAAAGCACTCTTTTGGTGCACTCTTTCATATGCAAATTAAATTTGGCCTTCTTGTAATTAAGAGTAAATCTATCTACAAAAAGTAGCTAGCACCACTGGCTGTGACCTTGTGTTAGAGTACAATATAGCGTTAGGGTTTAATAGATTATTTTGAAAGGGTCCCTTAAGGTATCATTTAAAAATAAAACTAAATATAAGTATGTGCTTGTCTATAACTATTCATGTTAAATACACACAATACTAGTTCAAAATTAATAATAATCCCTTTCAATGCATAATTGTACAATTTTTGTCTTAATCTGCATTAAACAAGACCAACCTGGACTGTCTGCATTCTTGATATTGGTTGATTAAAAGCCTGTCTCTTCTGAGCATAGTCTATAGCACACTCCAGTGATGCCTGTAAAATAGTTTGTAACACTAAAATTTCACAGACAGACCAGAAGTCTTCTGTCATTTAGAATTTGTGATATATGTTCTGCTTGGTACTATGTGCCATACATATACACATGTACCATACACATATTTTTGTCCATGGTGAAACTTAAAAATCAACAGAAAACAACAAAATACCTGGTTTTCTCATTTATATTCATATGAAATATCTGATAAGTATACTTATTTTAAAACAGGAAATGTGTCCCCTCTTCTTTATTTTTCAATTTTAAAGGCAATGTAATAAAGAAACTTTCCCATGAAAATAAAAAAAATTATGTACAAAAATTGAAGTACTCATCTATCTTAAAAATCCACAAAAAGAATTAATAAAGGGCTGCACCGAGCGCAGCATGATACGACCGCAGCATGTCAAACACGTGTAAACTAAAATGAATGTTGACACAGTAATTTGCTGGACACAATAAATACCTTGACAGATAAATTAACCAGGGCTCACCACACTTCAGAAAAACAGGGAGACTTGAAGTCTCCCTAAGGGCACAGATAGGGAGACTCCAGGACATGACAAGGAGACTTTTTAACACGCATCCACATGATTTTCGAACAATTTTTTACTTTTTTTCAGGTCTATATCAAATTTTAACAAACAAAAATATAAATAAGTCTTAATCAATAAAAACATATTCATCTAATATGATATTAATGTAATTAAACTTAATTTATAATTTATAAATTCTTTTAATATTTATCCCTTTTGAAAATTACCCAAAATGAACACATTTTTTAGGTACTTTTACATTTCAGGTTAGATTTATGTGAATTAAAGTTTAATAAAGTGAAAATAGTCAAATCATAAATTAATCAATACATACTGAATGCCCAATAATGTACATATAACATTTTTTATTTATCTGCTCCGGGAAATAGGTAGTTCTTTGTTTTTGTTCTATAGACCGATTGCGCATTTGCGGGATAGCTCATTATTTTACCAAAACACGGAGTATTCTGGTACAAAACTGGTTCCAAGACGCTGATAGACGAAGATAGTAATTTCTTCATTTCCATTCAAGTTTCGTTTTTTGTGGGTTGGAAATGTTCCTCGTGGATTTCTTTGTTAGCTGAAAACGAGTTTTTACCCATATGTTGAATAACAACGTAAGATTCGTTGGTAGAAAATATCAGTCCCTTGCTCCGACGTTGGATGATGTCATTTTTACTCCGGTTGACCCCAGATGACCTCGTCTAAATGACGAGTCAAATCCGGATTGGAAAAGATGTGCAACCCATGTATTAATAGTTCACTTCCGGTTTGATTCCAAGTGGGAAACGTAAATGTTGTGGGCAATTTCCATTGAATATTTCAATAAATTAATAGTAAAAGGTCAGTTTGCCTTGTTGTCACAATCATGAATGGATATGTACAAGGTTTTAGCCGTGCAATGAACAGGAATGATCTTCAGAAATCTTGCCATTTTACTTCCTGCTACCGGAAATAGACAGAAATAGAAATGCAAATGCCAAGATGTACAGAGACTTTTAAAATCCATAGGGCGACTTCCAGTCGCTTTTTGGAACAACTTCAGGTGACTTGAGGCCCAACAGGGCGACATTATCGCCCTAATCACCCAGTTTGGAGAGCCCTGATTAACTGGACACAAACTAGTGAAAATAAAATTAGCCCTTTTAGTCCCTTATTACTAGGATATTGTAAGAGCTAAGAAATTCTGATGACTACCAATTAAAAGCTTACATCAAGAGAAATCCAAAGAAAAAACTCAGGCTGAAATCCTATGAAAAATAAAGATTTAACAATATTTTGAAATATTGCAATTTAACCCCTTTGACCCCTTAAAGCTTGGAACCTGAAGAGCAATACAAAATATACTGTCATATTACTGAAAGCTTACAATGAGAATAATCCACAGATAAAAATCCCATCATAATGTAATGAAAAATAAAGATTTTACATATTTCTAATAATTGCAATTTTGGCCCCTTTTACCCCTTATAACTCGGAAACAGTAAGAGTTACACCAAATCTGTTGACATAACTCTGAAAGCTCACAATAACAGGAATCCAAAGAAAAAAATCCCATCAAAATCTTATGTAAAATAAAGATTTCACATATTTCTTAAAATTGCAATTTTGGCCATTTGACCCCTAATAGCTCGGAAACAGTAAGAGCTACGCCAAATCTGTTGTCATACTACTGAAAGCCTACAATGAGAGGAATCTAAAGAAAAAAATCCCATTGAAATCAGATGAAAAATATAAATTTATGGTAATCAGCATGTTTGCAATTTTTGCCCCGTTGGGCCCCTCATAGCTTGGAAAAGAAACAAGTTATCAAAAATCTGATGGTTCAGCGCTATGTAAATTTTTCATAAGGAATCCATTGCAAAAAACTGCATCAAAATCGGAGTAAAAATTAAATAAACAGCTGCGCCAAGTCGCATGAAACGCCCATCGTCATCCTTCAAAACTTTAAAGTGATTTAGGTAAGGGGTTCTCAATTCAGAAGCACCTATAACTGCCTAATTAAGCTTGATAACTCTTTAAGAAATTAATCTGCAAAATTAAAAGTGAGCTGATCAAAGTACTTATCAGTTAGAGCACGACATGTAATAAAGTGCATTAAAATTGACAACAAAGTCCCATAACTCTTGCAAGAAAAATCAAAATTTCACGAAAAAGTATACAGATCGTGAGGCCATCACACCGGATAACTCTACAAAGTTTGAAGTGAATTGGCCTAAGGGTTGTCAAGTTAGAGCGCGACATATGAAACGGACGGTCAGACGGACGGACAGACAATCGGACATTGGTATACCATAATACGTCCGTCATTAGTCAGGCGTATAAAAATTAAATTTTTTGGAATTCACCCCTTTTGGGCCCCATTTATCTCGTGAACGATACATGCCACGTGAAATCCATTGGCATACAACTGATTGGAAATTTACTCACAAGGACACTGAAAGAAACCCCATCAAAATTCGATAAATAATAAAGATTCTACAGTGAAATATGTGAAAACATCAAATTTAACCCTTTTTGGCCCCTTTTTAAAAACAGGTGGGGCCACAATAACCAAAACTTAGCCAAGCCTTCATTTTGTGCCAAGGAACATTGTGTTAAAATTTCATAAGGATTGATTAGCTGGAACTAAAGTTATTGACCAAAAACAAAAGTGTCTACAGACGACGACAACAGCACCATACCATTATACGACTGCAAAAATTTTTGCGGTGGTATAAAAATCAAATATAACAACTTTAGATTAAATGTTCTGGGATAAGTACAGATATACTGTCAAACCTGAAAACATTAAGTCCCAATTCAAAATTGTAACTTTGAATTTGATACACCAGAAAATCAATTCAAAGGGAGATAACCTTAATGTTAGCTAGTCAACATTGACCTTTAGTGTAATAAGAAGTTTCAAAAAGTTTCAAGTTTCATGACTGTGGAAGAAAACCTTGTAGATGGATTGAATAATTAGATAAACTGTGAAATGATGGCAATAATTAAACATGGTCCTCTAGTCTTTTGCACAGAATGCATTAAGATTTTTAAAAGCTTATAAGAGGTTTGCTTTTGCTAGGGTTAACATATGGTCATATCATTATTGTTAACAAGTGCAAATTTAAGTGTGTGTGTGTGTGTGGACTTGATACAGTTATGGATGCAGTATCAATTTGGACACAATTCCATTTTGGTTGCAGTACAAATGTGGACACAATACAAGTATGGACACAATGATATACCTCCCCTTTTTTCCAGAAAATATTCAATGACAAATTATTTCCCCTTCAATATTTCAGATAGCAACCATCATGCACATATTCAGGTTGTAAACTACAACTGTGTAAAATTTCATTAAAATACAAGCATCCCTTTAAGAAAGCATATGCTGACAAGGTTCATCCCCCTTTTCCTTAAAATATTCAAAGACGAATTATCTCCCCTTCTACATTATGCGAAGCAACCATATTACTTCATGCACATCTTTGAGTGATGTACTACAACTGTGAATCATTCCATGTAAATCTAAGCACCAGTAAAAGAGGACATGTTCTGACAAGGTTCATTCCCCCTTTTTTCCAGTAAATATTCAGATACATTATCTCCCCTTCAAAATTTCATGCAGCAACCATATTACTTCATGCACATCTTCAGGTAGTGTACTACACTTGTATTAGTTTTCATTAAAATCCAAACACCAGCTTAAGAGGGCATGTGCTGACAAAGTTAGCCTTTTTTTCCAGAAAATATTGAAAGACGAATTATCTCCCCTTCAAAATTTTGGGCAGCAACAATATTACTTCATGCACATCTTCAGGTGGTGTATTACAACTGTTTACTTTTCATCAAAATCCAAGCAGCCATTTAGGAGAACATGCACTAACAAAGTACATGGACAGACAGACAGACAGACAGATGGACAGGGTGATGAGATCCTCTGCGGAGAAAGAAAGAAATAGGGGTCGAAACACCAATTTAATTTGCAACAAATAAACGTCATATTCTGACTAATCAACAGTTATTGTAAACGATGTTCAAAAGAACACTTCATATATCTTAAAATAATATGAAGCTGACAAACGATGATTGTAAGCCAAATAAAGATGAATACAGCATTTTTCTTGCAAAATATGCTTAAGCAATTGACCATGACCAAGACTCACTAGTCAGTGTAACTGGTCTGAATTTGTGCTCGACAGACAAGGCGGTCAGGAATTGGGGTGCTTGGATTGGATATGCCTCGTTCCTTCAAACAACAATTGACCATGACCAAGACTCACTCGTCAGTGAAACTGGTCTGAATTTGTGTTCGACAGACAAGGCGGTCAGGAATTGGGGTGCTTGGATTGGATATGCCTCGTTCCTTCAAACAACATTCAAAATTTAAAAACGCTGGTGCATAATGGCCTTTTCCAAAAGCTTGGATAAACAGACACCAAGATCTCTATATATCGATACCCCCTGCAAAAATATGGAGGTTGGCCTGATCACTGTATACCGACCCGGCTAGATGGGGGGGCGGAGTATGAAAATTACATCAAATGTATAAGAAATTTGATTTTCCTTGTTGTGTCAATCATATTTTTTAGAAATAAATGAGTAGACAGTCAAAAATATATTCTTTTAGGAAATGAACTGACTGTTAACGTCAACTTACCTGAGCAATCCCTATACCCTGGGCTGCTATTCCTATTCTTCCTGCATCTAATGTTTGCTGCAAGATAAATCAATGTGAACCAAGATATACCAAGCAGACGTAATATGTTCAAATAAAACAAATGTAAACATTTTTCATGCAAAATTGTTTTGCAATACTGTGAATTCATTTAATTTCGTGGGTACCAATTTTCGTGGTTAGAGAAAAAAAAGACAATTTCGTGGTGTACGTAAATTCGTGGATTGCCACTTGTTCGAAAACCTTTTTTTTTAATTCAAATCAATAAAAATAAAAATTATAAAATTCATGGCTTTAGTACCCTCAGTATTGGTGTCAAAACACCAAAATTTAGAACTGTGCCTGTAATAAACTGTCACCTGTAATTAACGATTCATAGTAATGTGTAGATATTATGTAATTAGGTAATCATCTGACATTTTTACCTTACTCCATTCGTTATCTAATAGACACTTGTATTGATTGCAAAATAAACATGCCCTTTTCAGTAGAACATAATTAAAATTATAAAAGTGTAATTGATTAAATCTTTTCAAAACTAAATTGAGATGGTTCTTGTTCAAATTTCTAAACTGGAAATCAACACTTTAGCGTAATTGAAAAACAAAACAGGAAGCCAGTTACCGCTAATATGTTAATGGGAAACACTTGAAAATAAAGCATTTAAACTTGTTTTGCTTCTATTTAAGGTTCAAGAGAATGAATATCTACCCCTTTTTGGATATATCAGGTTGCGTGGGACATAGGTACAAGTGCAAGGTTTATGGCCTTTGTTGATCAGGTCCTTCATTATGTTCATTCACTTGTGTTTGAAGCTTGCACAAGAAAATCATATTTCGTTGAGCATTTGAATTCGTGGTTTGGGGGCACCCACGAAAACCACGAAAATTGGTACCCCACGAATTAAAATGAATTCACAGTACTATGCCACAGTTACTGTTATCCAACTTTTTTTCGGGGCTACTTTATTTCACAAAGACTAATTTTCTTTTTCTGTTCATACATTTATAAAAGGATTTGAGCTTTTCGCGACAATTTATTTTTGCGATATTTTCACGACCGCAAAAGTGGCGAAAATAAATCGCTCGTGAAAATAAGTTGGTTTACAGTATCGTTTATTTCTTGTTCAACAAATGAACCATTTTACAGTTATTCATTACTTTTGAAAGCAATACTTTAGTTATTGACTGGATCCAAAAACAGCTGTTATCTGAGTATGCATTCTATAAGTGTTTGGTTATACTTTTTCATATGTAATGTGTTCTTGCTTTTAATCAAGTTATATTGGCATATTAATCTGTACTACATTTTTGGCATTGCAACTAAACATTATCATTTCTGCATTATGGAGGAAAGGCAATCGTGGTATGCGCATGAAGTTAATTAATCAATCAAGTAAGGCAAGTGGTCATTCGTTCAGATACGGGCAAATTACAGTTGTTTTTTTTATATTCTAGTCTCATGATTCGTAACTAAAAAAAAAGTTAAAAAAAAGATATTTCCTCTACTGATATGAGAAGTTAAACTGGTTCTGACACTTTAGACAAATTTTTATATTCAACGTATGATAATTACATTTCATGCATATTCATTTAAATTCCGACAATTTGATAGGTGAACATCGCTCATGTGGCATATCAATGTGAAGTTGCAATTCCCATGAAACACATTTGATCATATGACCACGTGGCGGATGAATTAGTAAAAATAAAATCCCATTGTGCCTATGTACTATCCTATGAATAAAAATTAGCTTTTTATAATTTCGTTTCAAAATGTAATTACTAGATACAGAAAACTGGCGTTTTCGGAAGTGCCTCGCAATTTCAATCCTGAAACTTGTGGCAAAAGTCAATTTCAGGTAAGTGTGGATTCAAATTCTGTTTGACACACAAATGTGTTGATACAGTAATTTGCTGGATATAGTGATTTCTTGAAGTTTTACCAAACCCTATCATTTCTTAGCTAAAATCATTTAAGCCAATGAAAGTTAATAAATCTTAGGATGAAAATTTGGTTAACGGTTAAAAGTCAAAGTATTGGCAAGCAGAAAGTGGACGTTTTACAAACTTGAAAACTGGGTATACAATGCAACTCATCATTTCAAAGCTTCAGACCAAATTTCAAATAATTCCCTCAAGTAAAAGTCAAGAAATCTGTGACGGAAAATTTGATTTATAGTAAAAATCAAAGTATTGGCAAACAGGAAGTGGGCGCCCGAAAAACTTGAAAATTGCTTACACAATGCAACTCATCATTTCCAAGCTTCAGAACAAATTTCAAATCATTACCTCAAGTGAAAGCCAAGAAATCTGTGACGGAAAATTTGGTTTATAGTAAAAAATCAAAGTATTGGCAAACAGGAAGTGGATGTCCAACAAACTTGAAAATTGCTTACACAATACAACTCATCATTTCTAAACTTCAGACCAAATTTCAAACCATTCCGTCCAGTAGAAGCCAAGAAATCTGTGACAGAAAATTTGATTTATAGTAAAAAATCAAAGTGTCGGCAAACAGAAAGTGGATGTCTGACAAACTTGAAAATTGCTTACACAATACAACTCATCATTTCCAACATTCAGACCAAATTTCAAATCATTCCCTCCGGTAGGAGCCAAGAAATCTGTGACAGAAAAAATTGTTGACAGACAGACAGACAAAGTGAAAACTATAGGGCACCCACATCTGAATGCGGGGCCCTAATAAGAATTGAATGCATTATTTTGAAGTTTCATAGGGATATGAAAGTGTTGACAGGGCGCACATTTTCAACATGAAGCGCTACCGCGCTTCATTAAAATTGTGCTTCGGTCAACACTTTCATACACCAATGAAACTTCAAAATAATGCATTCGATTCTTAATTGAATAGAGCCTGTGCTATTTCCTGCCCAATTTATTCTGAGTACAATTCTCAGTGTTCATCCTTTATCATAAGAGAAAGATTACACCATTTAATCCCGATTATTACCATATTTGATCAATTCTGGATAGTTAAATTTTAAAATGCTCCGCGAGCCTCGCAATTAGAATTTTAAAGTTTAACTATCTCTAGTGGATAAAATATTGTAATGAACAGGATCTTGTGGTTCAATCTACATATATTTCTTACCAATCTCTTAACAATAAATGAAAACAAAATATATTTTCATGTATCAAGACATATATATCTATAACAGAAATGAAACATTCACTTTGTTTATAATTTATGATTTCTGTTTCATGGAATGCTTTTAAAAGGCCAGTTAAATATACACAAAGGCTTTTGTGTGATATTGTCAACCAACACACAGAAAAACTTAACACACATGAAACAAGAGCTGGCGCCGAATGGCAGCCTGATATACCTCCGCTCATTGAACCCTGAATCAATGTGGCAAGTTCAAATTTAATTGTATAGGGACACAATACAAGTATAAACACAATGATATAATCCTAGTAACCAACATGTTCAACGATTTCGGTCTGCTCAACAATTGAATCTGCCTTACATTTTCAAAAGAAAATGTGACGAAAAATTCTATATATTGTACAACAATGAAAAACAATGACATCTCGGCAAACAAGAAGTGCTTATCACATAACCTTGAATTCCGAATACACGCTAGATTTGACTATAAGGAAGCTCTATGCAAAACAACAATTGAATCCCATTTACAGTTTCAGAAATAAATTGTAACGAAAAATGCCATATGTTGTACAACAATGAAGAACTATGACATATCGGCAAACAGGAACTGCTTAAGATGTAACCTTGAAATCGGAATACACGATAGATTGGACCATAAGGAAGCTCTGTGCAAAACAAAAATTGAATCCCTCTTACAGTTTCAGAAAAAATTGTGACGAAAAATTCCATATATTGTACAACTAGGACGTCTCGGCAAACAGAAAATGCATACTGCTTAACCTTGAAATCCAAATACCCGATAGATTGGACCATAAGGAAGCTCTGTGCAAAGCAAAAATTGAATCCCACTTACAGTTTCATAAAAAAATGGTGACAAAAAATTCCATATATTGTACAACATTGAAAACAATGACGTCTCGGCAAACAGGAAGTGCTTATGGTGTAACCTTGAAATCTTGAAATCAAAATACACGATAGATTAGATCATAAGGAAGCTCTGTGCAAAACAACAATTAAACCTCATTTACAGTTTCAGAAAAAATTGTGACGAAAAATTCCATATATTGTACAACAATGAAAACAATGACGTCTCGGCAAACAGGAAGTGCTTATGGCGTAACCTTGAAATCTGAATACACAATAGATTGGACGATAAGGAAGCTCTGTGCAATACAACAATTGAATCCCACTTACAGTTTCATAAAAAAATGGTGACAAAAAATTCCATATATTGTACAACATTGAAAACAATGACGTCTCGGCAAACAGGAAGTGCTTATGATGTAACCTTAAAATCAAAATACACGATAGATTGGATCATAAGGAAGCTCTGTGCAAAACAACAATTGAACCCCACTTACAGTTTCAGAAAAAATTGTGACGAAAAATTCCATATATTGTACAACAATGAAAACAATGACGTCTCGGCAAACAGGAAGTGCTTATGGCGTAACCTTGAAATCAGAATACACAATAGACTGGACGATAAGGAAGCTCTGTGCAATACAACAATTGAATCCGACTTACAGTTTCAGAAAAAATTGTGACGAAAAATTCCATATATTGTACAACAATGAAAAACAATGACGCCTCGGCAAACAGGACGTGCTTAGTGCTTATGGTGTAACCTTGAAATCCGAATACACAATAGTTTGGACCATAAGGAAGCTCTGTGCACAACAAAAATTGAATCCCTCTTACAGTTTCAGAAAAAAGTGTGACGAAAAATTCCATATGCTGTACAGCAATAAAAAACAATAAAGTCTTGGCAAACAGGAAGTAAAAGCAGTAACCTTGAAATCTGTATATACACATCAGACCATCATGAGATAGCTTTTGCCATAATATGATTTCATTCTGTAAAGCAGTTGCTGAGAAAAGTGTGGTTAAGGACAAACAAAAGAACGGACGAACAATGAAAAACAATGACATATCAGCAAACAGGAAGTGCTTATGATGTAACCTTGAAATCAAAATACACGATAGATTGGATCATAAGGAAGCTCTGTGCAAAACAACAATTGAACCCCACTTACAGTTTCAGAAAAAATTGTGACGAAAAATTCCATATATTGTACAACTAGGACATCTCGGCAAACAGAAAATGCTTACTGCTTAACCTTGAAATCCAAATACCCGATAGACTGGACCATAAGGAAGCTCTGTGCAAAGCAAAAATTGAATCCCACTTACAGTCTCATAAAAAAATTGTGACAAAAAATTCCATATATTGTACAACATTTAAAACAATGATGTCTCAGCAAACAGGAAGTGCTTATGGTGTAACCTTGAAATCTTGAAATCAAAATACACGATAGATTAGATCATAAGGAAGCTCTGTGCAAAACAACAATTGAACCCCACTTACAGTTTCAGAAAAAATTGTGACGAAAAATTCCATATATTGTACAACAATGAAAACAATGACGTCTCGGCAAACAGGAAGTGCTTATGGCGTAACCTTGAAATCTGAATGCACAATAGATTGGTCCATAAGGAAGCTCTGTGCAATACAACAATTGAATCCCACTTACAGTTTCAGAAAAAATTGTGACGAAAAATTCCATATATTGTACAACAATGAAAAACACTGACGCCTCGGCAAACAGGACATGCTTATGGTGTAACCTTGAAATCCGAATACACAATAGTTTGGACCATAAGGAAGCTCTTTGCACAACAACAATTGAATCCCTCTTACAGTTTCAGAAAAAAGTGTGACGAAAAATTCCATATGCTGTACAGCAATAAAAAACAATAAAGTCTTGGCAAACAGGAAGTAAAAGCAGTAACCTTGAAATCTGTATATACACATCAGACCATCATGAGATAGCTTTTGCCATAATATGATTTCATTCTGTAAAGCAGTTGCTGAGAAAAGTGTGGTTAAGGACAAACGAAAGAACGGACGAACAATGAAAAACAATGACGTCTCGGCAAACAGGAGGTGCTCATGATGTAACCTTGAAATCAAAATACATGATAGATTGGATCATAAGGAAGCTCTGTGCAAAACAACAATTGAACCCCACTTACAGTTTCAGAAAAAATTGTGACGAAAAATTCCATATATTGTACAACAATGAAAAACAATGACGTCTCGGCAAACAGGAAGTACTAATGCGGTTACCTTGAAATCTATATATACACAACGGACCATCATGAGGAAGCTTTTGCCAAACTATGAATTCATTCTATAAAGTAGTTGCTGAGAAAAGTGTGATTACGGATGGCGGGTCGAACGGAGGAACGAACGAATGGAGGTAAACCAGTATACCCCCACTACTATGTAGCGGGGGTATAAAAAATCATATGCTTCTGAAGAATTCATATAGAATAATGGTAGTTTTGAAGGCTGAGACAGAAAATATCACCGTATCGCAGCGAGTCCGGTAGGATGAGCTGTGATACTAGTGATATTTTCTGTCGAGACCTTCAAAACTACCATTATTGTTTTTATCGGCAACATCTTAAGAGTCATGATGTCAATTTCATGACATCATTGCCTGATATTGTCTTGTATCAGGTCAGTACGGAGATACTGACAATATCAGTCAGTAAAATCAAAGAGAAAATGTACATATTGCCGATAAATGTGAAATATCACATACAACATAATCTAGGAAATCTTTTGAAAACCTCAATTTCCTGTTTCAGAAACTGAAGAATTGTGGGTACAGTTAATGTATTTAAAGTTTTGGTGTAGGAACAATAGATTTTCCATCAATGACATTAAGTTATTTACATTCTTGACCAATAAAAATATTTTGGTGTAAGCTCTACCCACAATGCTTTAGTTTCTGAAAAGGCAATTTACAAATAAACATAATAATTGATTAAGACAATATCAAGATATTGGATTTAACCAATTCTTACCATAGCTATTTTAAATCCATATCCTGGTGGTCCTAACATATATTCTTTGGGAATTTTACAGTCTTCAAATATTAAATAACATGTAGATGTTGCTTTTATTCCTAATTTGTCTTCTTTTTTTCCTAACGATAATCCTTCAGTAGGTTTTGGCACTAAAAACGCGCTTATTCCCTGAAATGTAAAGAGGTGTTGGAATTACTGTCAAGAAAAACAAGAGGCTCTCAAGAGCCTGTATCGCTCACCTGGGTCCTGCAGCACTATAATTCCCAACTGATGGTCCATCTTTGGTGGTGTATGTACATAAAAATCAGAAACTTTTTATAAAATTTAATTAAAATAGTTCAAGCAGTTTCAGAGAAGAATGCAGTTTCCAAACTTAAGGGGCCTATGTTAATCTACGTTCCCTGCTGGCAGCTATTTAACATAAAACTTTGAATAGGGTAACATAAGGACTATCACATCAAAATTCTACTGAAATTGTTCAAGCAGTTTCAGAGGAGAAGATCTTTTTATGCATTTCCCACTGGGTCCAATGTTAAACTAAGTTTTGCTACTGGTGGCCATGTCGGAAGACGGATCAGCACCAAAGTAACAAGCTTGGTAAAAATCTCACAAGTTTCATTTATGCAATGTTTAAATTGAATCCATTCAATGGGTTTCCATGATATCTTTGTATGCATTTCCCCTTAGGGTCCAATTCATTGCTGGCAGCCATGTTGGATGATGGATCAGAATTGAAGTAACAACACTTGGTCAGCTTCTCATAAGCAAAGTTTGGATTAAATCTATTAAGCAGTTCTCTAGAAGAAGATCTTTTGTTAAATTAAGTTCACAGCTGGTGACACTTGGTCAGCAGTAGACAGGCATCATTCATGTCATGTTTGATTTAAATCCATTTAGCAGTTCTCTAGAAGATCTTTGTGTGCATTTCCCATAGGGTCCAATGCTGTCGGTCATGTAAGATCAGCTTGGTCAGCTCCTCATAAACATCATTCATGCCAAGTTTGGTTCAAATCCATTCAGTGGTTCTAAAGTAGAAGTTCTTTGTAAGCATTTTCCCATAGGGTCCAATGTTAAATTAAGATCCCTGCTGGCGGCCATGTTGGATGATGGATCGGCACCAAAGTAACAACACTTGGTCAGCACCTCATAAGCATCATTCATGCCCAGTTTGGTTTAAATCCATTCAGTGGTTCTCAAGAAGAAGTTCTTCGTATGAATTTTCCCATTAGGTCAAACGGTAAACTAAGTTCCCCGCTGGCAGCCATCTTGGAAGCGGTCGGAAAACTTGAATGTGTTCAATAAAATATAGTCCTTAACATGCTGAACATTTTTGCAATTTCAACTTGACCTTTATCTCAAAGCCTTTTTGAAATATAGGAAAAAAAGAAAAAATCACGAAAAATTTGACCAATATAGGCCCATAACTCATATATAGGTACTTGGATTTTCTTCAAAATATCCATGTGGGTAGATCTTTACATGTTGACATTTTTGCAATTTAAACTTAACCTCTATCTGTTATAGTTTTTTTAATAAAAAATAAAAAACATCAAAATTTTGAAAATTTTACGGAAAAAGGGCATTAACTCTTAGACGGGTCATCAGATTTTCTTCAAAATTTCGGCATGGGTAGATCTTCTCATTCTGATCATTTATACACCAGTCAGATTTTTGATATCTGTACTGGTTTTTGAGTTATTTGCCAAAAACTGTAATTTACCCCTATGTTCTATTTTTAGTAACGGCAGCCATGTTGTTTGACCTAAGACATACAAAATTACAAATTTGAAACTAGATACCTAGTGATGATTCACTTAAAGTTTGGTTCCATTTGACCCAGTGGTTTCAGAGGAGAAGATTTTTTAAAGTGAGCTAACGACGGACGGATGATGGACGCCAAGTGATGGCAATAGCTCACCCTGGCATAGCCAGGTGAGCTAAAAATCTTGCTCTGATTAGAAGTGTGTCGCCTAATTTGTCTTTTCTTTACTAATGATAAACCTTCTGTAGGTTTTGGCACTAAAATGCACTTATTCCCTGAAACAACAAGATGAACTGGAATAAAAACACGATCTGCTCAGAGGTGTTTTATAACTTCTCAGATTTTTCCAATTTGAGCCACATTTTGTGGAATTTCTCTGAATGCATAAAATGCATAGAACATTTTTATACACTGAACTGATTTTTTTAAAATGATTATAGATCCTGGTCTTTGCTCAAAATTATATGAAATTCTACAATTCAATTGAAAAGTGAAAGGGGTTCCAAATTAAGTAAGAGCAGTACTCCTAAAATTTCTTTCCAACAGGAAGATATAACATATTATTGGTAATTTGTATGAATTTCCTAAAAAAAAAAAAATAACAGGTCACTGTCTGTGAGGATGTCATGTTGCGTTTCTATGCTTGTGTTCATACATGTCATACAATGTAAATAAAATGTTGAACAAAGAAAGGCTATTAAATGTTGCAATATACAATATATTACCCAAGCTACATAATAAATTTCAGCTTATTTAAATTTATTGTGAGGTTCTATAAACCATTTTGTGAATTAGCAATAAAAGAAATATACAGCATTTTGCTTTTGATATGAACTTTATCATGGTGTAATGAATCAATCTCGACCTAGTAGAATCACTTGATACTGAGCGTGATAAAGTCTGTATCAAAAACAAAATGTCCTATATTCCATATCTAATTATCATAAAATGGCATAAATATGGAAGATACCTTGTGCTTTTGACTTTTATCTGTTGTTGCAAACACCTGCAAAATACAATTGAGACAAATAAATAATAAGAATACTGATCTAAGTTCTGTGCTGTTAAATCAATTGCAAAATTGACCTATATTGATCAGGACATGCTCAATACCTTTCTGCACTACCTCATGATATTTAGTTTTGTGACAGTTCACGCTGTTCATGATTTAGTTTTGAATAATTTGTTTGTTAATTTTTTAGGATGTTTTATGCCTAATGTCTTGTTTTCTTGCTTTAGCCATTTTGCTTGACTTTCATTTTTGTATCAATGAGTCTTTTGTTCCTATGTTCTACTACCGGCTGCTGACCAAAAAACTAGTTTGTTCATATTTAAGTCATTATGACCTTGGACCTTTGGGACAGATATTGCTTATAAAGTAAAGCATTATGTTAAAATGTGATTCCAATGTACTTAAAATCAGCATCAGTACACCATATATTTTTATAAAATGTTTGTCTTTTTTCCAGAAAATTCCCACCTGAACCTTAGGTTAGTAATGTCAATATTGAAAGGTTTTGCTTCTCTTGATACATGTAATAAGCATGTATCTAACACCTTGAAATTAAGCCAAAATCATAGCAAAATCATAGCAACACTTACATAGAGTATGTAGGGAATTCTGAGAACATGCTTTAGTATGAAATAGACAAGATTTTTCTTATTTTTTCATATTTGAGACTTGCACATTTAGGCAATCTGTTGACATGAAAAAATCTATAGGTAACCATGTGACTGAGAGAAATATATATTATGTAGTTGAATTTAGTATGAAATAGACAAGATTTTTCTTATTTTTTTCATATTTGAGACTTGCACATTTACCCAATCTATTGACATGAAAAAATCTATAGGTAACTATGTGACTGAGAGAAATATATATTATGTAGTTGAAAAGCAAGATGTGTTTGTGAAACACTACATATGCCCCCAGATTCTACAGTAAAATATATGAAAATACCCAATTTTACCCCTTTTTGACCCCTATGACCTTGACCTTTGACCTAATTTTTTTGCTTATTTATGTTCCTCTTGACAAGACCTATACACTTTCCAAGTATTAAAAGTCTATCTTACATAGTGCAGAGTTGTTTATTACCATAAAAATACCTAATTTAACCCCTTTATTGAGAAACAGATTAAGCCCCTTTGGGCCTCTTGTTTATTGAAATGGTTTTAATTGTTAAAAGAATCTGTTTAAACATGCTATAAGAAACTTACAGAAAAATACTGCATCAAAATCTGACAAAAAATTGAAAAATTCATTTTTTCCATTTGTCCCCCTTTGGGCCTCTTGTTTCCCAAAAATGGTAAATGCTACCTCAAATCTGTCAATATACTACAGTTGCAAAATTTTATTAGCAATTACATAAAATAAACCCTGTCTCAATATGATAAATAATAAGGATTCTACAGTCAGATGTGTGAAAACAGCCAAATTCACCCCTTTTTAACCTCTGTGACCTTGACCTTTGACCTGAAGCAATTTTTTTTTGCATATTTACGTTCCTCTTGACTAGACCTATACACTTGCTAAGTATCAAAAGTCTACCTTATATAGTTCAAAAGTTATAGCCAAGGTTAAAGTTTCGGATGCACAGACAAACAGACAGACAGACAGACAGGACAAAAAAATATGCCCCCCCATCCTGGATCTGGGGACATAAAAAATCATCTCCTGCAAAAGGGAGATAATTCACAGAAAATTGAATGAAATAAAACATTTATTAAAGGTATCACAATGAAAAGGACAAAACATGAACCCTCTGGCCGGATAATCAAGTCAATTCAGCATCTGACGCATGTCTACAATACATGCAAATCAAATGTGTAGTGTATTAGCATCCACCACCTTTTAAAAAAATTAATGGTGCATTACATGATACCCTGCCATGTTACACAAAATTCTGAAGTGTCAAGGGGCATAACTCCATAAAACCCTTGGACCTCTGAATCCAAATTCGAACATGACATGAATATTGTGGTGAATAAGTCACATACCAAGTTTAAGGACTGTATGTTATTCTATTCCCAAATAATGAAATAATCAATCAGAAACCTTCCAGGGACTAAGACGGCCGGATACAGGACACAGTGTATCACATAAATACCTTAAAAGTAAAAAAAAAATATCATGTCAAAAGACTTTGTATTTTGCATCTACAACACAGGTTCTTTCTGCATGTTTAATCATTGCCATGATAAATGATACATGTTTCTATTTTTACCATAATGTTACTAAAACAGACAGCCAATAAAATAAACATCTCAAATAATTGCAATACTTTGATTATTTATTCAAAACTTTTCTGACATTCTAAGTATACATACAACTGCTGCCTCAGCTTCATATCCATTTGTTATCCATGCTTTTGTTCCATTCAATACAAAGTGATCTCCCTTTAATGTTGCTGTTGTAGAAGCAGCTCCAGCATCACTACCATTCCCTATAATGATAAGAAATTCAAATTTCTATTTAATGTGTTTCCTAATGAACATAAAAATACAATAAATACCCAAGTTGCATAATAAATGGTAAATTTTATTATGCTGTACACGTGTATATCAGCATGCTCATCCCTTCAAAAATTTCACTCACAGACTTTCCATTGAAAAGATATATTTGGTATGAATGAAATTCTGAAATCCATCTGATCCATTTGCAACCATCACTTTTTTTTATATTTATTTAATGGCAGGTCACCAATAATGTAGCATCACCAATTTAGGAATTTTCCTTTCTACATTTTTTGTTCTACTGGACACATCAACAGTCATTTGACAGGTTTTTGTTTGTAACGTCTTAATTGATTGGACAATGTGACACGTCAGATTTTGTCTACTTTGCCGCGAATTTACTTCCTTTTCCCGTATAAAATTTTCAGTACAGTGACTTTGTAAAATATATATACATTAAAAGCATTGTGACCTATACAGTTCCCCCCCTTTTCCAGTAGTTCAGATTATAAATGATATATTTACAAAAGTTCAAAAAATTCTCATGAATAAAAGGTTCATTTCTTTTACTGAGTTAAAGATTGCCTTTCCATATTTTCCCCGTACATTCTATAAAAATTTAGTTAAAAAAATGGCCAAACTTCACCTGGATTCTAGAAAAAACAAGCATAGTGAGCCACACTTTTTATTGCAGATTTCAGGTGTGTAGGATTTGGTCTTCAATGGATTTCACCCTCTCGCTTGTCCCGATTGGTGTCGCTGCTGCACTATCAGGTAGTTCGCGGGAAAAAGGTATTTCACGCATGTTCAAAAATTGTTCCTTGTGCGTTATTTTTCCCAGAATCACGACGTCATAGTACAACACCGATAGTGCAGTGGTGACTCCAGGCAGGACAATATCAGGAAGGTGCATTCTATTGTTCCTATTTATAACAAAATCTCATGGATGCAAAGATTTGTGTCTATCTACCTTAATTAAATTGATTAAATTAATTAAATCTCAAGCTATTCTATAGTATATCAGCCTCTGCAACTTCTAGCTTTCAAAACTTCTTCATATATGAACAAATAAAGGGATATGGAGTAAATGTGCATGGGACACATCCCTATAAATACATGGTAAGATTTATTAAGCACATGGAATAACGCTTTAACAGTTGTTCTTCATCTTGACATCACCATGGGGCCTTCAACAAAGAGGAAACACTCTTACCTCGTACTAAGTTCAAGAAATGTTTTACATAATTCATAAATTGTTAAACACTAACCATGTAACATCATAGATATACTATGATCCTTTAGACTACAGATGGACTCACCTGGTTCACTTAAAGCAAAACAACCCACTTTATCACCATGAAGAAATGGTGTCTGGAAAATCTCTTTCTGGAATTCATTGGCATTTTTCTTTATTGGTCCTAGGTATAATGACTACAATATATCATACAAAATAAATCATAAGTATACATCCTAACCAAGAATCTTTAAAATTGATAAATAAAGTAAATACAAAATACAGAAATTACTGTTAATTTAGTTTCTGCCTATGCACATTTCAAATACAAAATACCAAAGTTACTGTAAATTTAGTGTCTGTATATGCTAATTTCGACAACTTATGTTTCATCAGTGCATATCAAATCAAGACATTTGGAAATCCATAAAATGAAATATATGAAAAGCTGAAAGAGAGCAAATTACCAACAGGATCTAAAAGGTAAGGCCAAAATCAGCTAAGGACAGAGCTATGCTAGAGGGAGATGCTCCTTAGTCTTGAAAAAAAAATTGTAATGTAGTTTTGGGGTTTTTGTGTAATGCTAAAAATGCCTTTTATCACAATTTGTTGGCACTAACAATACCAAAGCTACTGCAAATTTAGTTTCTACAGATGGCCATTTCTACAACTTATGTCTCTTCAGTGCAGAAAAAGACAGAAAATAAGTGTTTCATCCTGTCATTTTCTTTCATTTATATTCAATGGCCTTATTCTCTATAGTATAATTGTAATGCCATCAGAATTGTGTCACAGTTCTAGGAAACCAGCAAGACGGCCTTAGTTTACTTTAGGGGTCCCTATCATATTTGCCTACTCTCATGACTATATTACCAAATCTAACCCTAGAACACTAACTCTAACCCTATCTCTTACCCTAACCCTATCCAAAAACCTTAACCCTTACCCTAACCTAAAGTAAAGAACGTAAATACGAAAAATTCACCACCCTAAAGTAGTGGGACCCCTAGAGTAAATGAAGGCCCAGTTTGCCTTGTATTGTTATTCAATGCCAAAAGTTTTATAGAAGCCTATTTTATACTTAAATTTAGTTTTTACTGAGGTGAATAATTGTTGTTTTCCTATGTAAATATAACTGCCAATTATGGAAAATGCTCATTGGGTTTTGATGCACCAGACAACTCTATAACATCTATAAAGGTAGCTTCAAATGCACTTTCCTATTGTTTTTTAGCATCTTTATGATATTATAATCATCATGCAATAACAAAATCCAATGTTTTGTTAAGGAAGGGAGAAACAATTGCTCTCTCAAAATTTGGAACTCAATGCTCTAATGGAGGAAAACCCTATACATAGGGATAGTTGGCAATGCAATTATGTATAAATTTGAATGAATGTTTTTAACTTGTCCAAATAACTTGCAAAAATTTCAATACATGTACTCATTAAATCAGCATTTTAGTTAAATGTATCATTTTCATCAATTAACAAGAGCTGTTGCTGAATGGCAGCCAAATATACCCCCCGCTCACTGAACCCTAAATCGATATGGCAAGTGCAAATTTAAATTGGTGTGAACACAATACAGGTGTGGACACAATACAAGTATGGCCACAATTATATAATCTTAAACACAAATAAAATTGGTCAAAGACTAAAATGGCCGTGTTGCGTTTTGGTGTTGTTGTTTTATAGGTTGGTAGAAAAGTGTACGAGGACTAAATTTCACCTTTCTGGTACCCTCTTTTGAAAATATCAATAACAAAAACTAACTTCCAAAGTCCAGAAAAATTGGAAAAAATTCTTAAACAATGCAAAAATGTCAAGTGCACATCTTTACCATTTCAAAGATCTGGGTAAAAAACCATAGAAAGGGTTAATTTCACAAAATGTGTACTGTTAAAAATGTCAAAAGATCTGATTAATTCCTAAATCTGGAAAAATCAAAAAAATTCCACAAAGTCAGATGCACTTCTTCAATATATATATATATAAACATTCTGTGATGTTTCAAAGATCTGGATCGAAAGCTGTAGGAGGAGTTGATCTCACAAAGTAGGCATCCTCTGTTGAAAATGTCAATAAAAGATGACTAAGTTCCAAAGTCCAGAAAAATAGGCAAAAAATTCCAAAATAATTCCATAAAATCAGGTGCACATCTTCAATATATATAGAAACATTCTGAGAAGTTTCAAAGATCTGAGTTGAAAACTGTAGGAGGAGTTGATTTCAGAAAATAGGTACCCTCTGTTGAAAACGTCAATAAAAGATGATTAAGTTCCAAAGTCTGGAAAATTTTTTAAAAAATTCCAATATAATTCCATAAAGTCAGGTGCACATCTTCAATATATATAGTAACATTCTGTGAAGTTTCAAAGATCTGAGTTGCAAACTGTAGGAGGAGTTGATTTCACAAAATAGGTACCCTCTGTTGAAAACGTCAATAAAAAATGACTATGTTCCAAAGTACGGAAAAATAGGAGAAAATTTCTGAAATAATTCCATAAAGTCTGACAGGTGCACATCTTCAATATATATAGAAACATTCTGTGAGGTTTCAAAGATCTTTGTTGAAAACTGTAGGAGGAGTTGATTTCACAAAATAGGTACTCATTTTCCCGCCCAACGGCGCCCAACATTAACCATACTTTTACCCAGATTTGCACTCCGTGCAACCCGGCCAATAAAATTTACCATTTTTTATCCTATTTGACATTTTACACAAAAATCATAAACATTAGAGAAATTTCAGTACAACACTTTGAAAACAACTTTTCAAAATG